>BSBM01001409.1:8697500-8967500 GCA_027924585.1 Larix kaempferi | reverse complement strand
CTGATTTATGGAAGAACACATCAAATGTTGTAACTTTTCGCTTTTCACAACTAGTTCCGCATATGCTCCACGAGTGCACTGCAGATGAAATTGCACACACTTGTCGAGCTCTGTGTGCAGATTCTAAATATATAATTTTTGAATAGATTTGTTGCTGTTTTCTATTTTTAATTCATTTTTAACTGCACTCATGTCAAATTTGTAAAAAACATAGGTCGTTTATTTGGCCTATAACTTTTGATTGGCTTACCTATTTCGAAAACGGAAAAGAACCCGCACAAGCGCACGAAAATACCTACAACCTAAAAAAAATAAAAATATTTTGATTATTTTTAGACCATGATATGGTGGCTCAACACTTGACCATGTCGTTTTAGGGATTCACTGACTTCAGTAATTTAAAAAAATATAAAATTGACTTTTAAAATTTTGGAAAAATAGCCCCGCACAAGATTCGTCTGTTGCCTATGCCTATACATATTTTTTTTCCTATATATTGAAAATTTACATAGCAATCAAGTGGCTCAACAAAAACATGTGCATTATGTTTGAGAAAAAAAATAACATACCAATCTTTGAATAATGACATTTTGGGGTGGTTATACCACTTTTCCATAAATAAAAGTTATATATTTCAAAAGGTCATCCGTTTTTCTACGTTTCATCTTTTTACACCTAATCCGAAAAAGTTTTGTAGGTACCTCTAATAGTTCATTTTAATGATAATATTTCTGTTTTTCTAGAATGTCATTGCAACTAACGTGTCATAATTGGGTATCATTACCTTGCACCTGTTGATGTATATGTAACTTCGGAAAGTATTTCACATATATGTATATTGTATTCCTATAGAGATGTTATTATTCCTCTATACGGAAGTGTCGTCATTTATATTGTAAGTGTTGTAACTTATACTTGATGGGTTATTAGACCACCTTGTTGGGGTCGGCCCTGTATAAGTCATGTGGGTCAAAGGGTTATTAGACCACCCTAGTGGGGGTCGTCCCAGTCAGCATTATGTTAAGTGGTTAAGTTGAGGCCGACCTAGTTGAGTAAAGGTCAAGTCAAGTTAGTGTATAAATAGAGAGTGTGTCTCTCTCATTTTACACATTCTATTCTCTCACTCACACTTGGGAGAGTGGCGCACTTGTGGAGGAGGAGGCTCTGCTGCTAGGAGAAGACTATCTCTTGTATTTTGGTTGTATCATTGCTCTATCTATCTCTGAGGAAGTTATTGGGTTTTTTCACCTTTATGGTTTTCCCCAAGTAAACTTTGTGTCTCTTGTGTGCTTGCATTATTGTGTCCATGATTGTTATGCTGTAGATTTGCTATACATGTTGTTCTCTTAGTTAAGATCCTAGATTAGATTGAAGTAAATTCTGAAAATTTAACAGCACCAGCCCGTAAGCAAAGTGTCAAAAAAATATCATAAGTTGCATCCCAAGTATCAAAAAAGAAATCCAAAAATGGTAATGCAAACAAGATCACTAGATGAAGAATCAATGAATTTTTTAGTAGTACAAAGGGCACCAATGAAAGAAGAAACCAAGCTTTCTAAAAGTGATGCAAGCAACTCAAAGACTTCTAAATTTGCATGCTCACCTTTAGTAAACAATAAGAAGTCATTCTTGGATTATTTGGTAGAGTATTTACATGACTTTTAATGATAAGATTGCAACACTAGTTGAAAAAGAGTATTTGGACACTAGACACGAAAAAAATTAGTGACCACATCCTTTTTTAGAAGATAAATTACTAAATGTGGTAGTTACCATATTAATTAGATAGTAGATACTAAATAAATTAGTGAGCCTTTTAATTTTAATGTTTGATTCCAAAATAATGAATATCAACACTAGATATTTCTTATAACCACTTTATTTTTGCTCTTTTTTATGATTAAATTTGCTTGCAACTCAAGTTCGTCACGATGTTCCTTCTAGCACTAGCCTAGATCCATCTAAACTCTGGATCTACCATGTGTCGAGAAGGATCAAATACCTAGAGGTGCAAACTTTTTTTACTGTCTATCTTTTATTGGATAGGTTTGAACCTTGAGGTATTTGATCCCTATCTGTGCATAGTAGATCCGAATTTTAGATGGAGCTAGGCTGGTTGCAGTCCAGGGTGGTCACGTTAAATTTGTAGATGATCATGATTATGCATATGAAGTATGTAAAATGCAACTTCAATAGTTAAATGAGAAATAAGATGAATAGAAATGTTGAATTATGAAACATGTGAATAGTATGAAAGTAAGAGAATGTGTATAATCAATAAGAAATAGATTATGTGCAAATGTTACTGGTAGTGATGCAGGGATTTCCGTGGCATGAAATTAAGAAAAATAAATAATGCAGGGATTTTCGTGGGCTGGAATTAAAAAAAAATGCAAGGATTTTCGAGGGCCATAACTTTTGACTCGTTTATCCATTTGGGCTCAAATTTAACAAGAATTTGCGTTTCGAAGAGTTCATTGTAATGACTGATTAGATCCTTTTGATCAGACTTTTTTTTGACACTTTTCTTAGGCCTACTTTCTTTATATAGTGCCTCAAATTGGGGTTTTTGTGTTTTTGTATGATTTTTTAAATTTGTTATTATTAGTTATCTGTTAGTTTATGAACCTAATCAAAAAAGCGAGTTGACAACTAGTGTCGCCCTTGTTAGTTTTAAGTTAGTGGTCAGTTTTAAATTCATGCGAGAATTTTCTAAAATATCATAGATCAGTTATTTGTTAGTTTATGCACCTAATCAGAAAAGAGAGTTGAAAAATATTGTCACTCTAGTTAGCTTTAAGTTAGTGGTCAGTTTTAGAGTCATGCGAGAATTTTCTAAAATTCCCATTTTTCGAAAATCTTAGTTATCAGTTATAAGAGGTTGAACATCCATTGTAATAGTTAGGATGGAGAAGGAATAAAAGATTGATATTTTTCCACTCTCATGTGTTTACATGGTTTTTTAGATCTCGTGTATGAATTGAATTTTATTGGCTACATCATCTGGTATCATAGCATGAAGATGGCTAGGAGAGGAATGGGAAGAGCAGGTCTTGCTCAGATGCGTAGAGATATGCACAACCTCCAAAGGAAAGTAGCAGATCTTATAAACGTGCTGGCTAATCAAAGAATAATATGAAGAGAAGTGTTTAACGAGGAGATAGACCAAGGAGATGCAAATCATCATATAGAACATGAAGAAGAACAATTAGAGCACTTGCCTTTTGAAGAAAGGATTCTCAAGGATCTAGAAGGGAGGAATGATGGGATCAAAATAGAAGTTTCATAATATGTAGGGAGTCTTAAACCGGATGAGTTAATAGATTGGTTTAACACCATGGAATTTATTTTTGAATGGAAGCCTATGACAGAGGAAAAGAAGGTGAAATTTGCATGCACAAGTTGAAGGGTCACAACATGATTTGGTGGGATCATGTGAAGAAGGAAACAACATAAAAGGGAAAAGATAAAATTAAGACCTGGAATAATATGGAGAAAAAAATGTAAAAAATGTTTTTTCCTTTAGACTATGCACAAACCCTTTTTCGTAGATTTCAGAATTTGAAGAAAAACCTATACACCGTGGAGGAACTCACACACGAGTTTTATCAGTTGTCCATTTGTGTGGATCACCATGAAACTGATGAGAACCTGGATGCAAGGTATGTGAATTGCTTGAAATTTTATATTCAAGATTAATTGAGCATGCATAGGGTTTGCAACATGGAAGAGGCATACCAATTAGCCTTAAAAGATGAGGAAAAGCAAAACCAACAATTTTATCAAAGGAATAGAGGGGCAAGGAGGGGTACATCATCTACCTCATGGGGTGGTTTTAACTATGGCAGCGGCGAATCATCCCAAGGAGTTGAGAAAGAAAAATATGCTCGATAAGATAACTTGAATCAACCCTAAGGAAGATGATTTTAGGGGAGTAGAGGTTACGATGGTGGTAGAGGAATACCTTATATGTGTTTTAGGTGTGGTGTAAAGGGCCATTAAGCATTTGAATGCCCAATTTATAACATGCAAGAGCTGAAGCAAGGACAATAGCCTAGTTTAAACTTGGTCCAAGCCGAGAATGAAGAAGGAGGAGCTGAATCTGAAGTCCCACTCGATATGGGGGAGAATCTCATGATATAGAGGTCAATGGTGCTTCCTGAAAAGAGAGCAAAGACAACATAGAAGCAATGAATATTCATGGTTATAGAAAAATATTTTTCGAACCAGGTGCACTTATGGGGGAAAGGTATGTCAATTTATTGTTGGTAGTTGCAGTTGTGAAAATATTGTTTCCAAAGAGAGGGTAGATAAGTTGAAATTGTGCTGTGAAACACATCCCCACCCTTACCGATTTGCATGGTTCAAAAAATGGAATGAAGTCACCATTAATAAAATATGTTTGATCAAGTTTTCCATCGATAAGACTTATAAAGGAGAAGTATGGTGTGATGTCATTCTGATGGATGCATGTCATCTGTTATTGGGGAGGACTTGGCAATATGACAAAAAAGTCATGCATGATGATGAAAATAATACCTACACCTTTTGGAAGGATGGACCAAAAGTTGTTTTATTGCCCCTTAAGGATGAAGGAAAAGCTGAGAATATGTTGTCAGAAAGAGAGCTTGTTAAGGAAATGAAAGCTATTGGTTTATTCTATGCATTAATAGTGAAAAAAGGAGACAAGGAAGACATACCAATACCTTCTGAAGTGGCCAAGGTAATAAAATAATATGTTGATGTTATCCTTGTTAGTTTTTCAGAATTTACTTCAATCTGATCTAGGAGCTTAACTGAGAGAACAACATGTATAGCATATCTATATCATATTAATCATGGACACAATAATGCAAGCACACAAGAGACACATAGTTTACTTGGGGAAAACCATAAAGGTGAAAAACCCCAATAACTTCCTCAGAGATAGATAGAGCAATGATACAACCCAAGCATAAGAGATAGACATCTCCTAGCAGCAGCTTCTCCTCCTCCACAAGTGCGCCAATCTTCAAAAACTGTGTGAGAGAATAGAATGATCAAATAGAGTGTATCCCGCACTCTATTTATACATGAATTGACTTGCCTAATAACCTTTACTAGGTTGGCCTTAACTTAACCACATAAAATAATGTTGACTGGGCCGACAACCAATAGGGTGGTCTAATAACCCTTTGACCCACATGCCTGACCCCCAATAGGGTGGTCTAATAACCCTTCGACCCACATGACTTATACAGGGATGACCCCAACAAGGTGGTTTAATAACCCATCAAGTATAAGTTATGACACTTCCATATAGAGGAATAATAACATCTCTATAGGAATACAAACACTTCCATATAGAGGAATAATAACATCTCTATAGGAATACAAACACTTCCGTATAGAGGAATAATAACATCTCTATAGGAATACAAACACTTCCGTATAGAGGAATAATACCATCTCTATAGGAGTACAATATACATATATGAAATACATTCCGAAGTTACATATACATCAACACTCCCTCTTAACTAGGAAGGTATTTCTTGACACAGGTCTTCTATCACAAGTCTTCTTCTCTGGATCATCGTCACTAGATAATCGTCATCGTCACTGCTACTGCTATCTCAATCAATCTCTGAATGTACTCATCATAGGAAGTTCTACAGAGCCAGTCCTTTTTCATACTAGATGTAGGCCCACCATCTGCAGGTCTTCATCATCACTGACCATACTGTGGAATCCTCAGGACTTATTACGTGCGTCACAAAACCTGGCTGCAACATCCCAGGCTATTATGAGCACACAGCTCTACCTGTCGGATCTCCCAGGAGCACATTACATGTGACCCATCACAAAACCTGGCTGAAGCATCCAGGCTATTATGAGCACATAGCTCTACCTGTCAGATCTCCCAGGAGCACATTACATGTGATCTTACCACAAAACATGGCTGAAGCATCCCAAGCTATTACGAGCACACAGCTCTACCTATCGGATCTCCCAGGAGCATATTACATGTGGTCATGGCAAAACCTTGCAAGAGCATCCCAGGATGTTACGAGCACACAGCTCTACCTGTCAGATCTCTCGAGGACACATTACATGCCATAGGACAAAACCTTGCAAGAGCATTTTCCAAATCTCCCAGGGAGCTATTATATGCAAGCGACAAAACCTAGCAGGAGCATCTGCAAATCTCCTAGGGCACTATTATATGTCCTCCCAGAGCAATGCCTTGAAAGAGCATCTGAGGCCTTTTTCATCTTATCCAGATCTCCCAGGTCTACTTCCATGCTCATCTGCACAACCTATCCACGGCCATAGAGTATCCACCTGATACTTACCATACATCATCCTGATGTACACATGATCATCCTAATCATCATCACTGCATCGTCCTGATGCATGTCATCTAGAGCAACATCCTGAAGCTCGTCATCCATGATCATCCTGATCATACAATGCATCCACCTGATGCATACCAAGTATCTACCTGATACATACATAGATACATGATCCACACAATGTATCCATCACCATACATGATCTACCTGATCATACAACGTATCCACCTGATACATATACAGATACATGGTCCAAGCATCCAACATGATGCATACATATATAAATGATCCAACTGATCATATCCAGCATCCAACATGATGCATACATACATAAATAATCCAATTGATCATATCCAACATCCTACATGATGCATTCATACATAAATGATCCAACTGATCATATCCAGCATCCAACATGATGCATACATACATAAATGATCCAACTGATCATACAGAGCAGAAACTAGAACATCATCCTGATGCTCATCATCCAGCGCTTATATCCATAGCCATGTGAAGGATCCTCCTTCCACCATCCTTGGAATGGCTTCAGCAAATGTCTCCATCACTTCTTCCTCGAAGTGTCGTCAATCTGAAGAACACCAAGCCTCTCTTTGAAGTACTCGAACTTCACTCTGGCTAGTGGCTTCATCAACACATCTGCAATCTGCTCATCTGTCGCAATATACAGGAGCTTCACTGCTCCCTCTGCACCATATCCCTGATATAGTGATATTTGATCTTAATGTGTTTTGACCTGTCATGGAACACCGGATTCTCAGACAGCTTCACACAACTCTGGTTGTCACAAAAGATACTAGTAGCCTCCAGCAGAAGATCAAATAACTTAGATAGTAGCTTTCAGATCCATACTGCCTCACAACTAGCCAAACATGTTGCAACATACTCTACTCCAGCTGTACTCAGTGCTACATAGGACTGCTTCCTCCTAAACCAAGAGATCACACCTGATCCCATATTGAGGCAACACCCATATGTGCTCTTCCTATATACAACACTGCCTGCCCAATCTGAATCAACATAACCCTGGAGGTTAAAATTTTGATTCGCATCATACTTGAGCCCATAATCAACCGTACCCTTCAGGTACCTCAGAATATTCTTTACAGAAACCAGGTGAACACCTCTAAGATCCATCAGGAACTGGCTTAATGTGTTCACTGCAAAGCAAATATCTGGTCTCGTGTTCGTCAGGTACATCAAGGACCCAATCATCTGACGATACATTGTGACATCAACCGGATCAGATGAAGCATCACACATAAGCTTCAGGTTCGATGCCATAGGTGTGGCCATGGCCTTGCAATCCATCATCCCAAACCTCTTCATGATCTCTACTGCATACATCCCTTGTCCAAGGAAGATCCCATCTGCACTATGCCACACCTCCATGCCTAGAAAATAGTGCATCATCCCCAAGTTCTTCATCTCGAAATCGGAAACAAGCTTCCGTTGCATGTCGGAAATCAATCTATCCTCACCTGTAACAAATAGGTTATACACATACAAAAGTAGTATCATTGGATTTCCTTCCTCAACCTTGTAGTAAAGGTTGGAATCCACTTTAATCTTGGTAAATCCCAAACTAGATAGGAAACTGTCCATCCTACCATACCAAGTCCTAGGAGCTTGCTTCAAGCCATATAAGGCATTCTTTAACCTGCACACATATGACTTCCTATCATGTGTTTCAAAACCAAGTGGCTTCTCCACATACACTTCCTCTTCGATTACACCATTCAAGAAGGCTATCTTGACATCCATCTGGTGTATCTTCCATTTCATCACTCGTTTTGTCTTTCTCCATGCTACCATTTGCAACATGCTTGATCTTATAGATCCATTTGGAAGTCACAGCAGACTTCCCTTTAGGTCTTTGGACCACATCCCAAACATCATTCTTCATGATCGATTGATCATGGCATTCTTCCATTATTTCGTCCCAGATCCTGGGAACTTCAATATCTTCAATATCTTCAATAGATATATTTGTTGCTGGAACAAATGTTGTATTCCTTCTTTTGTAGGTGATGGTATACGATCTTTCGTACAAAACAAGTTAAATTGCATGATTAGAAACATCTCATAGTTTTCAGAACAAATTCTTACACATAAAGAAATATGTCATACAGGCATGCAATTATTTTAGCCAATGCTTCAATACAACATTTATCCATATCCCATAACTTTCTAGATGCCTTCCAATCTCTACCAAAACATTGTTAAGAGTGCGCACAACTCCCAACATGTCAACAAAGAGGTTTCATTCTAGATAAGTAGCAATGGAATGTTGTACAGTGCCATAGGCCACTTACCCATCACATGCATATTAGTAGTATACTGTTCATTAATGCAATTATTCTAATATGCATAATACACAACCTAAGTCTAGGAACATAAGCATATACATAATTGAACAACATTATTTAAACAAACAAATATGTAAGAAATGACAATTCAAATACTTATCTTTGTTTGGTTGTTGGGTGGACTCCCTTTGAATCTTTGCAACTCCATCCTGATGTGGATTGTGAGAAGTGGTCGACTCCCTCTGAATATCTGCATCCTTGCAGAAACTACTGGAGTGTGCTCCCTCTTGATCTTTGCTTCCTAGATTACCTGTCCTTGAACTTATATCCATCCTCGATCACTATGCATGCTTACAAGTATCATTATTGTGATATCCTCGAGATCTCATACATAATCATACATTTATTAGTATATTCTCAATACTATCAAAACACAATAATATTAAGCATGTATAGTCATGATCATTTCAAACAGAAATAATAAGCATTAGTATTCAAGGACTTTTATGGTTAGTCATATCATAAATTAAAGTAAGAAACATAATATGCCTAAACCCGTGATTACTCAAACCTATACTTTTATGACTCTTCTGGTTAGTCATATCATCAATTAAGGTAAGAAACATAATATGCATACACCCATGATTATTCAAACCTATGAATAATCATTATAAATCATGCCATGTATACTTATATAAGAGATCCTATCACAAGGTAGGATTCTAACTTGATATAGGAAAAACATACCTGGATTAGTATGTTAGCTAGTTATGTCTAAAATACCCACATGATGTCTTCTTGTTCTCTTCAATGACTTGTGCTAGTAACCTGCATATCTCATAAGTCAACCATTATAGAACCAAGTTATACATACCTCGTAAATAGATCTTCTAAGTGATCCATGACAATGGATGAATCTTTGTCTTCATGTCACCATGATCATATGTTCTTGAACTAGAACATGATTTGTCTTTCTTGGTGTACCTTTCATGTTAGCGGACAACACAAACTTCATACAACACCATAATGCATTAGTAAAATCATAAGTGTCAACACCCTAATCAATGAATATATTCTATCATGCATTCATAATTTTATTAAGGTGATACGACAAGTCTATATTTAATCAATATTGTACTAACCGTAATAATATGAAGACAAACATACCATAAACTTAATCATGACCAAATCTCGAAACATACCTGGATAAGTCATACCTGTCGAGATTGCTTATAATCTTCTTATGAAAGGCCTTAGCCTCATCTCCCTTTGAAACAAGAACTTCTTCACTTATGCAGGTGACCAATCCATTCTCTTCTAGGATTAACCCAATCCACTTGATTTGTAGGAACTGGATCTGGAGCTAGATTAGGGTTTGTCAGAGAAACCCTAAAAATTCAAACTTTGAATTTCAAACTTCTGAAAGGATAAAAGGATGTGACTTGATGAGCTGATCAAGCTAGTATACTCAGAATTTGAAAACTGCAAAGTTTCACCCCTCAAAATTGCCTTTGAAACTTCTGGATCTTCTGGATAGGACCCCAAACTAGGGTTTGATAAAGCCCACCCTTTTTCCCAACCAAAAGGTTCGATCCAAATCTCTAAACTTCTATTTTTCTGAGGAGCTTCCAGCCGTGGTCATAGACTTGAAAAATTCCAACTTTTGCAGAAGCCCTAATTTTCCACTTTTTCGATCAAAGTCGCGAACTAGGGTTTGATCAAGCCCTACCTTCTGCCCAACCAAAAAATCTGATCTTGGTCTCTACATTTGTATTTTGATGAGTAGCATCCAGCCGTGGTCTCCGATTACAAAAATTCCAACTTCCTCCGAAACCCTAATTCCCGGAGCCATGAATGAAGGTGCTAAAAAATAATTCTGTTTTGACATAAATATGCACCTGATTGTTTCTAGTGTAACTCCGAACTTTCCAATCCATAGAGTCTGAAAATTGTTTCTGTGGTAGCATGACCTATCATATTTCCAACCCCATAGGTCTGACCTCAAATGGATTCTCTAAGAGAGAGTTATTCCAGGTGTCGCAACGTGAGCTCTTTATGGGATAAAACAGGAGAGCGAACTTGTACGGCGTGCCACGTGTCATTGGTTTAGTTTAGGCCTCTGAAAAAGTTACCTGAGAAAATAAAGTCCGTGAAATACCTATCACTTATTATGAAATTTAATTTGGAGCTTCCTAGACCAAGTTATGACCTTTTTTCCTAGTTCACATGTTTATGACTCAGATCTAGAAGAGGCAGAAACCCTAGATTGTACAGATCATAAAACACAAAGTACAACGAATTAGAAGTTTTCCTTTGGACACAAGGTACATGGGGATCTGATATTCTACCTGTAAAAGTTTTATATCCGAAAAATTCTCCAAAACGGATTTATAGTGAAAGTGCTACAATGACTGGGTTTTGTTATATCAAGCCCTAGCATCGCAAGTGCAACAAGTGTCATACATGCCATACCATGCCTTCTTTCAGGCTAGATCTGATACCATGTTAGTTTTTCAGAATTTACTTCAATCTGATCTAGGATCTTAACTGAGAGAACAACATGTACAACATATCTATAGCATATCAATTATGGACACAATAATGCAAGCACACAAGAGACACAGAGTTTACTTGGGGAAAACCATAAAGGTGAAAAACCCCAATAACTTCCTCAAAGATAGATAGAGAAATGATACAACCCAAGCATAAGAGATAGACATCTCCTAGCAGCAGCTTCTCCTCCTCCACAAGTGCGCCACTCTCCAAAAAGTGTGAGAGAGAATAGAATGATCAAATAGAGTGCCTCCCGCACTCTATTTATACATGACTTGACTTGCCTAATAACCTTTACTAGGTCGGCCTTAACTTAACCACATAACATAATACTGACTAGGCAGACACCCAATAGGGTGGTCTAATAACCCTTTGACCCACATGGCTGACCTCCAATAGGGTGGTCTAATAACCCTTCGACCCACATGACTTATACAGGGCCGACCCCAACAAGGTGGTATAATAACCCATCAAGTATAAGTTACGACACTTACAATACAAATGACGACACTTCCGTATAGAGGAATAATAACATCTCTATAGGAATACAAACACTTCCGTATAGAGGAATAATAACATCTCTATAGGAATACAAACACTTCCGTATAGAGGAATAATACCATCTCTATAGGAGTACAATATACATATATGAAATACATTCTGAAGTTACATATACATCAACAATCCTTGATGAACTACTCGATGGTTTTCCACCGAAGAGGGATATTCAACATCACATTGATCTAATCCCAGGATCATCTTTACCTAATCAGGTAGCCTATATGATGAGTCCTACACAACATGCAGAGCTCAATCGACAAGTAATAGAGCTTATTAAGAAAGGTCTGGTAAGAGAAAGCATGAGTCCCTATGTCGTGCCAGCATTGTTGACTCCAAAAAAAGATAATACGTGGAGGATGTGCACATATAGTAGAGCAATCAATAAAATTACCATCAAATATCAGTTTCATATACCATGCTTGGACGACATGATGTATGTTCTATCTAGAGCTAAGTATTTTAGTGAAATTGATTTGTGTAGTGGATATCACCAGATCCAGATTCACGAAGGGGATGAATGGAAAATTGCTTTCAAGACCAGGGATGGACTATATGAATGGATGGTGTTTCCATTCAGGCTATCCAATGCACCTAGTATCTTCATGAGGTTGATGAATATTGTGCTTCGAACTTATATTGGTAAGTTTGTTGTTGTTTATTTTGATGACATTCTATTTTTCAGTAACAACAAAGAAGATCATTTGTAGCATTTAAAAATTATATTAGATGTGTTGAGAAAACATCAACTTTATGAAAACCTGAAGAAATGTAGGTTCCTGCAAGAAAGTTTGGTATTTTTGGGTTTTCTCATCTCAGCAGAAGGAGTCAAGATGGATTCAGAGAAGGT
The DNA here is from genome assembly GCA_027924585.1 of Larix kaempferi. Lineage (NCBI taxonomy): Eukaryota > Viridiplantae > Streptophyta > Pinopsida > Pinales > Pinaceae > Larix > Larix kaempferi. The sequence goes on along the minus strand of BSBM01001409.1, from coordinate 8,954,874 downwards.
TAGATAAATTTTGGAGTGGCCTAGTCCTAGGAGCATAATAGAGGTAAGAATTTTTCATGGGCTGGCCACCTTTTATTGAAATTTTAGCAGCATTGTAGCACCCATAACAGATTGCACCAAAGGCACGACATTCAAGTGGACCATTGAATCTGAGGAAAGTTTCAAGTTTCTAAAGAAGAAGGTAACTGAGGCACCCATATTAGCCTTACCAGATTTTGCTAAAGTGTTCGAGGTAGACTGTGATGCCTCACATGTAGGCATTAGAGTTGTACTTAGCCAAGCAGGTAGAAAAATTGCATTTTTTTAGTGAAAAGTTGAATGAGGTAAGAAAGAACTACTCCACATATGATGTAGAATTTTATGCAATTGTGTAACCATTGCGACATTGGAGGCATTATTTAGTGCCGAAAGAGTTTGTGTTATTTACCGATCACATTGCATTAAAGTATATAAACACCCAAAATAAATTGAATAATAGACATGCAAAATGGGTCTCTTTCTTACAAGGCCACACCTTTGTTCTGAAGCACAAATCATGAAGGAAAAATCAAGTTGCAGATGCTTTGAGTTGGTGCACCGTTCTTTTGACAACCATGGAAAATTAAGTAATTGGGTTTGCTGCATTGAAGGATCTCTATGCGTTTGATAATAATTTTGAGGAGATTGTGGAATATTTGAAGTATCCAGTCACTGGGAATATGGATCTTATTCATGGTGAATATTTTATGCAAGATGTATACCTATTTAAAGGAGAACAACTATGAATTCCAATTGGTTCTATGAGAGAAAATATTATCAAAGAACTTCACAACAGTGGCTTGGAATGGAATTTTGGGAAGGATAAGAAACTAGCCTTAATTGAAGATAAATATTACTGGCCAAAGATGAAAAAGGATATAACCAGGTATGTGGAATGGTGCATGATTCATCAAATGGCTAAGGGACACTCACATAATACAAGGTTGTACATGCCATTATCAGTGCCCACAGACCCATGCACATATCTGAGCATGGACTTTGTGTTAGGGCTCCCAAACACACAACGAGGTAATACTTTATTTTTGTGGTTGTTGATAGGTTCTCTAAAATGGATCATTTCATTGCTTGCAAGAAAACTAGTGATGCATCAAGGGTGGTAGAATTAATTTTTTTCGAGAAATTGTTAGATTACATGGTGTTCCAAAAACTATTACCTCTGATAGAGATACTCGATTATTGGGTCATTTATGGAATGAAATGGGGACTAAATTATAGTTCAGCAGTGCCTATCACCCCCAAATAGATGGGAAAACTGAGGTAGTAAATCGGAGTTTGGGAAACCTATCACGGAGCATTGTTGGAGAGAAGCCCAAGAAGTGGGATTTGGATTTACCTCAAGCAGAATTTTCCTACAATAGTTCAGTGAAAATATTTACAGGTAAATCTCCATTTCAAATTGTGTACGGTAGAAATCCTATCGCGTCCTCGATTTGGTGCAACTACTACTTGGAAATAGAATCAATGATGATGGGGAAGCATTTGCAAAACACATTCAATAGTTATAGCAACATGTGTGACAAAAGCTGTAGGCTAGTAACGAGCATAAAAAATTATAAAATATGCTCACCGACGACATCAAGTATTCAATGAAGGTGATTTGGTGATGGTTTATTTACAAAAAGAGCAGTTTCCTAGAGGAACCTACCACAAATTGAAGTATAAGAAAATCGGTCCTTGCAAGATTCTCAAGAAAATTAATGACAATGCTTATAAGGCCGATTTACCAGCTGATCTTGATATTTCCCCCATGTTTGATGTTTCTGATTTATATATATTCCATGGGGACGACCTGGGTGATAATAGTGAGCTGGAGGTGGATTGGCAATAGGCCATTCCGAGCAAGAGAAAGGAAAAGATTTCACATATTTTAGATAAGAAGACCCTTCATACTCAACACGGCCAACACAACCGATATCTGGTCCAGTGGGAAGGATTAGCACTAGCAGAGAGTACATGGATTACAGAGGGAGACTTGCTGAATCTAGATCCCGTTAAGTGGAAGCAATTTGAAGATAGTATCTTGCAGGAGTTGCATTCTTTTCAACTAGAGGAGAATGATGAATGGATTTCCATGGACTGAAATAAAAGAAGAAGAAGAAGAAGAAGAAATAATGTAGGGATTTCCGAGGGTCATAACTTTTGACTCGTTTATCCGTTTGGGCTCAAATTTAACAAGAAGTTGTGTTTTGAAGAGTTCATTGCAGTGATTGATTAGTCCTTCTGATCGGACCCTTTTTTGACACTTTTCTTGGGCCTAATTCCTTCATACAGTGCCTCAAATTGGGGTTTTAGTGTTTTTGTGGGATTTTTTAAATTTGTAATTATCGTTATATGTTAGTTTATGCACCTAATCATGAAAGCGAGTTGACAACTAGTGTTGCTTTAGTTAGTTTTAAGTTAGTGGTCAGTTTTAGATTCATGCGATAATTTTCTAAAATTAGCAATTTTCAAAAATCTCATATATCAGTTATCTGTTAGTTTATGCACCTAATCAGAAAGGAGAGTTGACAACTAGTGTCTCTATAGTTAGCTTTAAGCTAGTGGTCAGTTTTAGATTCATGTGATAATTTTCTAAAATTAGCAATTTTCAAAAATCTTAGATATTAGTTATAAGAGGTTGAACATCCATTGTAATAGTTAGGATGGATAATGAATAAAAGATTGATATTTTTCCACTCTCATGTGTTTGCATGGTTTTTTACATCTCATGAATGAATTAAATTTTATTGGCTACATCAGGTAGCATATATGCAAATGCTACAAGCATATTATCCTCATTTTGAATTTCTTCCATTGGGGCTATCTCAACATTTCTTGCATCATTTTTCTCTCTGACAGTTACATGTTCAGCTTTGGAATAGATATCAAAATTTTTCATTCTTTGTTCTTGATGTTGGTCAACTACCATTTAATGTCATCATTTTTGGCAAAATGCTCCCTCTTTCTCATAATTTATTTAACTGTCTTCCTACATTTGGTCAAGTGTCATTTGTTGTGGCTAAATTTTTCATCATGCTAAGTTCATAGTAACATGCAACAATATTAACACCCAATAACACATAGTAAAATACTTGAAAGACTTCAATTTTTTTCTTTCAGCAGATGCTCTCCTTGCAAAGTAATTGGATGAGCTCGCTATAAATTTTATCTTCGACTATGATACAACTGGCACACCTCCTCAAGAGTAGTCATGATGATTCGATTAGCATAATATATATTTAATTTTCCTACTTCCTCAACATGCATAACATCAATATCTCCATTATGATAAGACACGATAACATGAATTACTGTACCACAATCAAGCACCATAGTCAATTTTATTGAATCGGATAAAATTGAAATCAATGCATTGTACTCAATCAAGAACCATAGTTAATTGAATTAAATTGGATAACACTGAAATCAATGCACTATACTCAATCAAGAGCCATAATTTATTGAATTGAATAGGATAACATTGAAATCAATGCACTGTCCTCAATCAAGAGCCATATTCTATTCAATTGAATTAGATAACACTGAAATCGATGCATTGTACTCAATCAGGAGCCATAGTCTACTGAATTGAACTAAATAACACTGAAATCAATGTGCTGCACTCAATCAAGAGCCATCTTCTATTGAATTGAAATGGATAACACTGAAATCAATGCATTGTACTCAATCAAGAGCCATATTCAATTGAATTGAATCGGATAACATTTAAATCAATGCACTTTACTCAATCAAGAACCATAGTCAATTGAATTGAATCCGATAACATTGAAATCAATGCACCACACTTGGTCAAGAGCCGTGGTCTATTGAATTGAACCGGATAACACATAAATCAATGCACTGTACTCAATCAATGCAACAGTATCAGAAATCAATGTTATGACATTGAATTCAATGCAATAATCACTACAATCAGGAAATAATTAAAATCAATGCAATAGTCTCAGAAATCAATGCACCAACACTAAATTCATTGCAACACTGAAATCAATAGAGAAATATTAAAAAATAATGCACTGACAATGAATTCAATGAAACATTTACTCTGATCAATGCAAAAATCTCATAAATTAATGTACCAACAATGAATTCAATGCAACAATCATTGCAATCAATCCAACATTAAAATCAATGCAACAGACTCAGAAATCAATGTACCAACATTGAATTCAATGCAACAATCATTGCAATCGATTCAACATTGAAATCAATGTAACAGTCTCGGAAATTAATGCACCGACACTGAATTCAATGCTGCAATCAACGAAATCAATGCATAATTGTCTATTTTAATTGTCTTGTTTATTTCACAAACCATAAAATATTATTATTCTGTGCTAACTATTTATACATGTTTATCATCCATTACTATATGTAAAACAAATTATGCACATATTAATGTTTAGTTCTTTTAATGTTTAGTGAACATATAATTCCACTTACACATATTTACAATCAATAGAGCTTAGATTGGGTGGTTTGGGGCATTGGTTGTGATACTCCCCACCTAGGCTCAAATTTTTATGTTTTTTTTCCTTCTAATATTGGTCAGGCTTAATTTTTACTTCTAATTTTGATTTGTAAAAGAAACACAACATTATGGACATGCTCCTTCATAATACTAGTTTCATACTTCTAAGTTTAATTCTAATTTTTACAAACTAAAACCAACTCATTTAAACTAATCTATTATTTTATTTCCTTAGCTTAGTCACAAACTAAAACCAATATATACATTTTATTATTTTAGTTTACACACAAACTAAAACCAACTCATTTGAATTAGTTTAATATTTTTACTTCTAAATATTGCATACACGCACATCACATCACATCACCACATCTCCCTCATACTGGTTTTATTATTTTATTATTAAAACATGTCATGTTACATCATATCACATCACCACATCTCCCCCATACTGGGTTGTAGAGATTAGTGCAACAAGTGGATGATGATGTGACAATGACACAACTATACTTAGCTAGAAGGATTAAGATAACTCTTGAAGATCCACGTTTTACACTAAAACATAATTAAGAAAAGGATGGAATATAATTTAATATAAATATATGTCATAAAGATAACCTAATATATATTTGTTATTGACTTTAAATCTTTAAATTGATTAAGAAGCCATTTCTTAATAAAATTGTTATAAGTATAAAAATAACTTTTTCAACATAATGTTAGTGATGTTATGATTAGAAGAGGAAGAACTTAATTGAAGTTTTAAGGAAAATTAATTTATAGGAAAGACATAGCAAAAGGAACCGAGAGAGTTTAAATTAATATTTTGTTTTTGATTTGTGGAGGAATTTAATTTAGAGTATTAAGATTAAATATGAAAGAACATTAAGCCTCAAGGATGATCTCAAGCGGTCATGAGCCAAACTTGATATCTTCCCCCCCAAAGTTCGTGAGGCCATGGGTTCAATTCTATTGATCCCCATAGGGTTAGGGTTCATAATGTTAGGATATTCTCACCATCATCATGCAGTCATGCATTCATGCATCCATGTAGTGCAGTCATCAGTGAGGTGTCACCCAACACCTAGTCCCTAGTTTGCTAGCCCCGAGAGCTTCTTGCTGCTTAGTTCCAGCCCTCCTAGTCCATGATGCACCTATTTTGAGTCTACTACTTGAAATGTGCACCTCTCTCACCTACCACCAGCTATCACTCAGTTAGTTGCTTGATTTGTGGATTTGTTCCTTGATTTGAGGACAAATTGACTAGTTAACTGACTGAAACACTCCAATGGACACCCAAAGAGACTAGTTTTCGACTCCAGATAGCTCCTCATGCGCCCTCCTTGGATTCTCCTTCACTCCATTATGTTATATTTTAAGCATCAATTCAATATGATCTAGGATCTTATCTGAGAGAATAACAAGCACAGTATATCAATCACAAGAGACAATAGACACAGAGTTTCCTTGGGGAAAACCAAGAAGGTGAAAAACCCCAATAACTTCCTCAGAGATAGATAGAGCAATGATACAATAACCCAAGCATAAGAGATAGAATCCTAGCAGCTTCTCCTCCTCCACTAGTGCACATCACTCAATGATAGATATATATGAATAACTGAATGATCAAATAGAGTGACACCCTCACTCTATTTATACACAACTTGACTTGCCTTTTAATTCTAACTTGGTTGGCCCCAACTTAACCACTTAACATAATACTAACTGGGCCAACACCACTACGGTGGTCTAATAACCCTTTAACCCACAAGACTCATACAGGGCCGACCCCATCAAGGTGGCCTAATAACCCATCAAGTATAAGTTACGACACTTGTAAATACAAATGACGACACTTCCGTACAGAGGAATAATAACCTCTCTATAGGGATACAACATATATATATGAAATACATTCTGAAGCTACATATACATCAACACTCCCTCTTAACTAGGAAGGTATTTCTCGACATAGGTCTTCTAGCACAAGTCTTCTTCTCTGGATCATCAGATCATCATCATCGGATCATCATGATCGTATCATCGTCATCGTCACTGCTGTTATCTCAATCAATCTCCAATCTACTCGTCATAGGAAGTTCTATAGAACCAACCCTTTTTCATGATGGTTGTAGGCCTAGCCTCCATGTAGGTCTTCATCATCTATGTGAGCAAGCCATCAAGTAAGTACACCTCAGGACTGATTACACTGCCTTTGCAAAACCTACAAGATCTCTCAGGACTGATTACACTGCCTCTGCAAAACCTACGAGAGCATCTCAGGACTGATTATATGCCTCTGCAAAACCTGTGTACCATATTGTCACCTCATTGTCTTCAGATCACCTCATAGTCCACGGAGCACAACCCAGATGCACATCACACAACACTTATATTCACCGGCATGGGAAGACACACTTCAACCATCCATTAAAGGCTCAACACTTATATCTACGCCATGGGAAGACACACTTCAACCATGCGAGAATGGCATCACACTTATATCCATAGACATGGGAAGACACACTTCAACCATGCTAGGAATGGAACAACACTTATATCGCAGCCATGGGAAGACACACTTCAACCATGCTCGAATGGCACAGCACTTATATCGTAGCCATGGGAAGACACACTTCAACCATGCTCGAATGCCACAACACTTATATCGCAGCCATGGGAAGACACACTTCAACCATGCTCGAATGGCACAGCTCTTACATTAACGACCATGGGAAGACACACTTCAACCATGTCGGAATGGCCCCAGCCCTTATATCTGCACCATGGGAGGACACACCTACCACCATGTGAGAATGAATCATGTGCATCTGTGTCTCCAGACTCATCACTTCCCCTTCGAAGGAATCTCAATCTGAAGTACACCAAGCCTCTCTCTGAAGTACTCAAACTTCTCTCTGGCCAGTGGCTTGGTCAACACATCGGCTATCTACTCGTCCGTCGCAACATACAGGAGCTTCACTGCTCCTCTCTGCACCATATCCCTGATATAGTGGAACTTTATCTCAATGTGCTTCAACTTGTTATGGAACACTGGGTTCTCCGACAACTTCACACAACTATGATTGTCGCAATATATACAAGTAGCACTCAGTTGGAGATCAAACAAATTAGATAGTAGATTCCTAAGCCATACTGCCTCACAACTATTTGAAAAAGCTGCGACATACTCTGTTTCAGCTGTACTCAGTTCCACACAGGACTACTTCCTGCTAAACCAAGAGATCATACCGGATCCCATACTGAAGTAGCACCCCGAAGTGCTCTTCCCATCAATCTGAATCAACATAACCCTCTAGGTTAAACTTTTGATTCGCATTATACTTGAGCCCATAATAAACCGTACCCTTCAGGTACCTCAGAATATGCTTTACAGCAACCATGTGAACACTTCTCAGATCTGTCAAGAACTGGCTCAATGTGTTCACAGCAAAGCAAATATCTGGTCTCGTGTTCGTCCGGTACATCAAGGACCCAATCATCTGACGATACACCGTGACATCAACCGTTTCAGATGAAGCATCACAAAGAAGCTTCAGGTTTGATGCCATAGGTGTGGCCATGGCTTTGCAGTCCATCATCTCGAACCTCTTCAGGATCTCTACTGAATACTTCCCTTGTCCATGGAAGATCCCATCTCTGCTCTGCCACACCTCCATACCTAGAAAGTAGTGCATCATACCCAAGTACTTCATCTCGAACTCAGCAACAAGCTTTCTCTTCATATCGACAATCAATCTATCCTCACCTGTAACAAAAAGGTCATCCACATACAGAAGTAGTATCACTGGATTGCCTTCCTCAACCTTGTAGTAAAGGTTGGAGTCCGCTTTACTTTTAGTAAAGCCCAAACTGGATAGGAAGCCATCTATCTTGTCGTACCAGGTCCTGGGTGCCTGTTTCAAACCATACAGGGCTTTCTTCAGTTTGAACACATGAGTCCCTCTGCCATGTGTCTCAAACCCGAGTGGTTGCTTCACATACACTTTCGTCTTCAACTACACCATTTAAGAAAGCTGTCTTGAAATCCATCGGGTGTATCTTCTACTTCATCATTTCAGCCAGAGCAAGTACTGTTATGATGGAAGTGTACTTGGCTACAGGAGCAAAAATCATGAGCCACAACCTAGCCTTGTATTTCTCTATGCTTCCATCTGTAGCATGCTTGATCTTATAGATCCACTTGGATGTTACAATAGACTTCCCTTCAGGTCTTGGGATCACATCCCAAACATCATTCTTCATGATCGGCTGGTATTCCTCGACCATGGCATCCTTCCATTACTGCATCCTGGATCCTGGGAACTTCATATTCTTCACTATCTTCAATAGATAGTTTTCTTGAACTTCGTTGCTGGAACAAATGTTGTAGTCCTTCTTTTGTAGGTGATTATACACGATCTTTCCTACAAGTCAAATTCAATTGCATGATTAGAAACTTCTCATTGTTTTCAAAAAAAAATTCTTATGCATAAAGACATATGTCATATAGTCATGCAATTATCTTGGCCAATGCTTCAATACAACATTTATCCATATCCCTTAACTTTCTAGATGCCTTCCATCTTTACCAGAACATTGTTAAAAGTGTGCACAACTCCCAACATGTCAGCAAAGAGGTTTCATTCTAGATAAGTAGCAATGGAATTTTGTACAGTACCATAGGCCACTTACCCATCACTTGCATATTAGTAGTATCTTGTTCATTAATGCAATTATTCTAATATGCATAATACACAACCCAAGTCTAGGAACATAAGCATATACATCATTGAATAACATTATTTAAACAAACAGAATATACAAGAAATGGCAATTCAAATTCTTATCTTTGTTTGTTTGTTGGGTGGACTCCCTTTGAATCTTTGCTTCCTTGCAGGAGCTGATAGAGTCCAACTTTGAAGTAGCTTCTTCTACTCCTTTAATTGTGGATTGTAAGGAGTGGTCAACTCCCTCTTAATCCCTGAATTACTACATAACTTCTTGAAGTCCCTTGAAGTGAATTTTCCGCCATTGTCGAATCTAAAGATCTTGATCTTCTTAAGAGTTTGATTTTCTATCAAGGCTTTTAATTCCTTGAACTTATCAAAACACTCCATCTTTGACTGGATTTCAAAAAGACCTTCTACTGCTTTGCTTGCAATTAGTAGTGCATATGTGCAAGCCTTTTGTGCCAAAGTTCATTTGGCTCCATGGATTCATGTACCATGGCTCGTTCAGTTTATCCCTTGAGCTTGTATAATCCTCCCTCTTGCTCTCCAATAACCACTGCATCATCTATATTTTTACCCTTTGGCCACATAAGGACTTGGCCATCTATAAATCCAACCCTCATGCCTTTTGCATCCAATGCAGATATGGAGAGTAGGTTCTTCTTGAGACGTGGAACATATAGTACAGCTTTCATTTTCATAGACTTTCTAGAGTCTAGCTTATAGGAGGCTTCACCACTTCCTTTTATGGCATACTGGTGGTCATCCCCAAGTTTCACCTTGTGGGGTGATTCATGTTCAGATAGATTCATAAAGGATTCCTTGAATCCTGTCATATGTTTGGAAGCCCCACTGTCTATAAGCCAATCAATGCTCCCATGAGTAATGGTACCAGTGAGAGCAGAAATTAAAACATACTCTTCATCACTTGAAGAGTCTTCACTTTATTCTCTAGTCTTCTTCCTAGGAGGTTCATCATCCTCAATAATATGAGCGTGGTGTATTTTCTTGTTGTTCTTCTTTTTCTTCTTAGGAGAATTTCTGGAAATGTGTCCCCTTTCATCACAAGTATAGCAACGGACATAAGACATGTTCCTTTGAGGTTTGAAATCACCCTTCTGATGGTGATGTCTTTCTTTCTTATCATGGTGGTGAGTCTTCTTGTCACCATGCCTCTTGGAGTGTGCTGTGAGAGCTTGGTATTTATTCCCCATCTTCTCTTCTCGAGCTACAATTTGAGCTTCTTCTTGTGAGCATTCTTCCCACAACCTACCGAATGTGATAAGTTTCCTCCTAGCACAAATTCCTTGGATGAAGGAATCCCATCACCTAGGAAGGCCATTAAGAGTGGTCATGACCACTTCTCCATTCTCTATATCTTCTCCCATAGCTTCAAGTTGTTCTTTTATCTCGGAGACCCTTGAGAAATAAGACTGCATGGTCTTCGCATTCTGGATCTTAATATTCTTCAATTGATTTCTCAAGGTCATCTTCCGATTTATGTTCTTCCCTTCAAATAGCTTGGTCAAGGAATCAAACATCTCCTTGGGTGTCTTCAGAGATGACACATGTGGTGTGAGATGGTCTTTGATAGAATCGGCAATGATCCTCTTAGCCTTGACCAAGTTCCTCTTGTGTAATGCCTTAACCTCTTCTCCCTCTGGGACATAGATCTCTTCACTTATGTAAGTGTCCAACTCATTCTCTTCCAGGATTAACGCAATCCTATACTTCCATGCTCGAAAGTTATCAGCCCCCTCAAGCTTATCCTCAAGCTGGGTGTGGTAAGACATCTTAAAGAGTACTTCAAATGGAAATATAAAAGATTTAGGTCTTACCACTTGATTTGCTGAAAACTGGACCTGGTGCTCGATTAGGGTTTGTCAGTGAAACCCTAAAAATTCAAACTTTGAATTTCAAACTTCTGAAAGGATAGAAAGATGCACCTTGATGAGATGATCAAGCTAGTACACTCAGAATTTGAAAACTGCAAAGTTTCAACCCTCAAAATTGCCTTTTAGATTTCTGGATTCACTAGGGAGGACCCTGAATTAGGGTTTGAATTTCTCGGAGCTTCACCCAACCAAAAAGTTCCATCCAAAACTCTAAAATTCGATGTTTCCAAGGAGCTTCTAGCTGTGGTCTCCGATTTCAGAAATTCCAACTTTTGCAGAAACCCTAATTTTTGGATTCACTGGACAGGACCCCAAACTAGGGTTTGATTTTCCTGGAGTTTTACCCAACCAAAAAGTTCGATCCAAAGCTCTAAACTTCAATTTTTATGAGGAGCTTCCAGCCGTGGTCTCAAAATTTAGAAATTCCAAGTTTTGCAGAAACCCTAATTTTTAGGTCAAAAAATGAAAGTGCTCATAATTGAATTCTGTTTCGACGGAAAGATGCGCCTTACTGAGGAGAGTCAATATAGCCTCCTGAATTTCAAGATCTGTGGAGAGAAACCCAAAAAACAAGAATCCCTAGTTTCTGCAACTGCATAGTGTATTCTTCTCAAGTTAGCTCTGATACCATGTTAGATTTTAAGCATCAATTCAATATGATCTAGGATCTTATCTGAGAGAATAACAATCACAGTATATTAATCACAAGAGACAATAGACACAGAGTTTCCTTGGGGAAAACCAAGAAGGTGAAAAACCCCAATAACTTCCTCAGATATAGATAGAGCAATGATACAATAACCGAAGCATAAGAGATAGACTCCTAGCAGCTTCTCCTCCTCCACTAGTGCGCATCACTCAATGAGAGAGATAGATGAATAAGTGAATGATCAAATAGAATGACACCCTCACTCTATTTATACACAACTTGAATTGCCTTTTAATTCTAACTAGGTCAGCCCCAACTTATCCACTTAACATAATACTAACTGGGCCAACCCCACTAGGGTGGTCTAATAACCCTTTAACCCACAAGACTCATACAGGGCCAACCCCATCAAGGTGGTCTAATAACCCATCAAGTATAAGTTACGACACTTGTAAATACAAATGACGACACTTCCATACAGAGGAATAATAACCTCTCTGTAGGGATACAATATATATATATATATATATATGAAATACATTCCGAAGTTGCATATACATCAACACATTAGTGCTCCATGCGCCAGTTACACCTACCTACATTCAGTTAGACTCAGTTTGACACCTGGTTGATCGTTACTTGTGCATTGATGACACCATTGATCTGATGATGAGGACTCCTAGTGGAGACATGCTACACCATATAGGATATTCGAATAACCTCCTTGGTTAATACGAATTATTCAGTCATTGTTACTGTGTATTGTATTGGATTCATCTTTTGAGATCAATAGAGCACTGCTGCAAGCCTTTTCAACAATTTTCACATATTATTCTTTATGCATCTCTAGTAATTGTTTTACTTGTTCCATAGATCTGCTGTGTTGAATTTCATATGGTATCAGAGCCATGGCAGGGACAAGAATACTTTTCTGTAGATATTATTCATGAATATTGAGCAAGTTTTCTCATATTGCAGCAGTGATTCTGCATTGCATGCATATTCTGCACTACATGCCAATTCTGCACTACATGTTGATTCTGCACTACATGTCAATTCTGCACTAGTGATTCTGCATTGGTGATTCTGCACTGCATGCATATTCTGCATTGCATGCCATTTTTCCAATTCTGCACCAGAAGCCGAGAGTTTCCACATAATTCCTGGATATTGATCATTGGATATTCAAGCTTGCTTGATCTCCTATTCTGGGTGTGAATCAACTTGAAAAGTGTAGGTTGTCGACCTAAATGGTTCTTGTTTGTTTGTGATTGCAGGTTTCTCACTTCCTCCTATTGCATTGGCTATTGCAGAGATGGAATCTTCTTCACAAAATCTTCTTACTCCATTCAACTATGATGAGTGGAAACCAAAGATGATAGCATGTCTGAAGAGACAATGTCCTTTTGATATGTGTATTGGTGTTACAAGAGATTTTTCTTCCGATGAAGAGGAGAATGATTGGCTAAATGATTGTGACAGTGCCTTTGGAGCAATGTGTCTTGCTATGTCTCCTAGTATGCGCTACCTCATTAATACTACTGAACATCCAAGAGATCTATGGGCCCAAATGGATATAAAATTTGGAAAGCAGAAAGAAGAGGATCATGCTAGACATTTGGAGAACAAGCTCAGTGATACCTCCTTATGTGTTCTCACTAATTCTGTCTCAGCCTCAACCATATCTCATGATGAAGTTGTTCAAGATGAAGAAGAAAGATTCAACACTCATGTTCTCAATATCTTCTATTTTGAATTTTGAGCAAGATAAGCCAGCTCATACTCTAGAATCTGAAGAGGTTCTTGAATCCTCTCTTTCACATGAGTTTGCCGGGGTGCATAATGATGATCTATTGAATGTTTTGGAGGCTAAATCAGATTTTGAAGGTGATGCATTCACTCTCCTTCATCATATGCTTCCTATGTACTTCTATCTGATCATTGGCACATGTTCTCAGAGTTTCAATGAAGATGGAGGACACTACCATTTGCTTGGGTTCAAGTCTCAGGCACATTTTGGTGATTTTGGTTTTGATCTCACCCCTGTTGGTTCAAAGGAGATCACAAGAGACCATCTATCAATTCTTAAATCTGATTTAACTTCCTTTGAACATAATTTCAAGTTTCAAGAGCTATTAGATCTGATTGGAGTTGGTCCTACCTCAGTTGGTTTGAATTACAGGTTTCAGGATGATATTCATATTTTTAGATTTGTTCTCACCATGTTCATTCTGAAGAGCAAGTTCATAAAGCCTCCATATTCGCTTGCATCCACTGATGGAGAATACAAGCACATGTTTTTGGAGCATGATCCATTTCCTCCGAAGTGTAAGATACCTCCATACATATCTACTCGAGTTTGGAGCAATTAATACTTTGGTGTGTTTTTCAGTCTATTTTGAGGGGGGGGTTTTCCCATGAGGTTTTCTCCATTTCCTTGGTTCATAGATTGTTCTTTATTTGGATTATTTTTTGTATTCGGGTGATCTTCGGTCTTAGTTACCAGGGCCCTATATTTTACTTTTACCTCATAGTATAGCTTGTGGGGGGTGTTAGGATATTCTCACCATCATCATGCAGTCATGTAGTCATGAAGTCATGCAGTCATGCAGGAATGCAGTCATGCATTTGCATGCAGCCCAGTCATCAGTGAGGTGTCACCCAGCACCTAGTCCTTAGTTTGCTATCCCCGAGAGCTTCTTTCTGCTTAGTTCCAACCCTCCTAGTCCATGATGCACATATTTTAAGTCTCCTACTTGACATGTGCGCCTCTCTCACCTACCACCAGTTATCACTCAGTTAGTTGCTAGTTAATTGACTGAAACACTCCGATGGAAACCTAGAGCGACTAGTTTGACTATTATGACTCCAGAAAGCTCCTCATGCGCCCTCCTTGGATTCTCCTTCACTCCATTAGTGCTCCATGCACCAATTACACCTACCTACATTCAATTAGACTCAGTTTGACACCTATTTGACCATTACTTGTGCATTGATGACACCACTAATATGATGATGAGGAATCCTAGTGGAGACATGCTACACCATGCCAGCTATTCGAATTTCCTCCTTGGTTAATTCGAATTATTCAGTCATTGTTACTGTGTATTGTATTGGATTCATCTTCTAAGTTCAATAGAGCATTGCTGCAAGCCTTTTAAACAGTTTTCACATATTATTCTTTATGCATCTCTAGTAATTGTTTTACTTGTTCCATAGATCTACTGTGTTGAATTTCATACATAATTAGGACTAGCAGTTTACCATATTTACCATCCATGGACCATGGGGAAGTACTCAGTTAAAATAAGGTTACTGTGTTTTATTTTATTTTAATTTTCATATATATACTTTGTATTGAAAGAAAACTAAGCTTGCAAATTTGGTGATGAGCACCTCTATTCTATAGTTCTTTTTTGTCGAAATTTATTAAAATAATTGCTATTTTGTATTTAAAAGGGTCTATTGATCCACTGTGAGGTATTGTATGTTTGGTTTTAAAATTCGGGTGAACAAAGGGAGAGAAAATGCATTCTAGAAATGCATCAAATATGATAATGGAGACATTTATTCAAAGTTTACTTCCTCTTCCTTAGAGATGTATGAACATAGCTCAAGGACACATTTACTTGGAGGACAGGATGTTTTTATTTAGAAAGAGGAACATGAGTCCAATTCCTTCCCTTTGTGTAACACTCTATGTTGTTTTATTTTTTGGCTATTTAAGTCTAAGGCCAACTTGGTCAAATCTACTTGGGCTTGCACCCTACATCTTGTATGGTGTATAAGTAAACCACTCCTCATCTTCATTCTTCACTCAAGTGATTTATTCATTGTCATAAGCCTAAGGTAACTTCTCTATATTGTGTTCCTTTTTGTTGTTATAGTGGTTTATTATGGCATGAATCTCTCTCTTTGGCACACAAATGGTTATGCTTATGGATCCTTTTCTCTAAGCACACTTGTGATTTCTCTTTCTAGTCTTTTAGTGTTGTTTTATTATTGTTGTTAACATTAGACTAAATTAGGTTTTTAATGATTAGTTCACCTTCAATCTATTACCTCCTATGATCTAGCATGGTATCAAATCTAGTGGGAGCCTATCTCACCCTATTCACGAATGTTCTTCTAGGGGTTAACTCTCTTTTTTAAGAAAAAACCCTTGTATGGTTTCCCTAGTCTTTTTTAAGGGGTTACACCCACTTCTAAGACTAGCCCACTCCCCCTCCTTTACCTTTTCAACTTAAGCATATTGTATATTTGTTAAAGTTTACTCTCTCTTTATTATTTTATGCCCTTTTGGGGAATTTGGCGCATAACACTAAACACGATAATTTGCCCCATTCAAGTGGAAGAGGTCGACATTCTTACATTTTAGGTCTATAAAGGTGATTTAACATGGTCCATGCATGCAAAATGGTTATTTTCCCACTTGAATGGGGCAATTATCATGTTTAGTGTTATGCACCAAATTCCCCAAAAGAACATAAAATAAGAAATATAGAGTAATCCATGCCTTGATAATGAGTAAAAGAGATGAATAAGAAGCCTCTTCGAGGGGGAAACCTCCTTACACAATGTAGCAAAGACAGAAGACAAGGTGAGATGATTATACACACGAATCTCCTTTATTATAAATAGGAGATGAAGTAATCATTATGTAACCTAATACTGATCCAACCTAACATAACTAATACAATAATAATGAATGATAGTTAGGGTCTTAACATATCCCCCCTATTTAAAAAATATTTTCTCTCAAAGCTCATAATTGAGGGTGCTTCTTCATGAATTGGTTATATTTCGAAGAGATAGAGAACATCTATCGATAACTTTTTCTGGTTCTAGAATCAACTTCCCTTTTTCTTCTAAGTTTGTTAGTTCCGTTTTCACTGGCATATTATGTCCCAAAGTCTTTTTCAAGAAATATATATGAAAAACCTTATGAATGTGGGACGATAAAAAATCTAACTCATATGCCACTTCTCCAATCTTGCGAATAATCTTGTAGGGTCCATAAAATTTTGGAGATAATTTTTATTCTTCTTTTATTTCAGAGTAGATTTCTTATAAGGTTGTTGTCTTAAATATGCCCAATCACCCTCCTCAAATTGTCTTTCATTTCTATGTTGATCCACTTGTTGTTTCATCCTATTCTGGGCCATTTGAAGGTTTTATTTAAGGATTTGCAAATTTTATTTAGTCTTTTCTATATGTCCATCCCCTGCATGTACTTTGGAATGATCCTACAAAACCGATGTGACACTCGTATTTGGATAACCGTAAAGAGATTCAAGTGGAGTCATCATTGTATATGTGTGATACGAGGTATTATACCACCATTTTGATAAAGGAATCCACTTGACCCATTGAGATTGATTGTCTGAAGAAAAACAAAGAAGATAACTTTCCAGGAATTTGTTAAAAAAATTTATTTGTCCATTTGTTTGTGGGTGATATGATGAACTTATAGCCAATGTTATTCCCATTATCTTCCATAACTCTTTCCAAAAATTTCCTGTAAATTATTGTAATGACCCTATGGTTTAGCCCCTAGACATATTATTGTTGTTATTATGTTGGATATTATGGCACAAGGTGCTTAGACTATGGTTTGCACATTATTATTATTTTTATTATGTTGACCATTATTAATTAATAAAATAATTAGATCGATTGATGCCACGAAAAAGAGTATGAAGAACCATGACGTTATGAGCAAGGGGTTGTGGGAAAAGTGTTACCTTGTGTTTTGACCTATGTGGATGTGATACACCCTTCTTGTGGACTTGGTGGACCCTCTTGATTTATGCACCCTCATGTGTTATGATACCCCTTGTTTTTTATTTTATTCCAGGATTAATTTTATTTGGAGTTAGAGTTTTTCCCTCACCTAGTGCGCCCCTCATGAAAATTTGTAACTCCAACCTTGATGAGGACTCTTCTTCTCCCCTCTAATGCACCCTCTTGAGAAGTGTAACTCCCATTTTGCTAATTTGGGAATGTAACTCCTCCCTTGTGTCTCCCTCTCCCCCCCAATTCAAATTGGTCTTGGGAAATGGGATTTGGGTGGATGGGAGCTAGTCTCTCTTGTGGGTTATGCTTGCTCTTGGATCTTGTTTTTGCGATGGTATTGGTACGATTGGTTTTGGTTTCTCTTGACATGAGTTTTATTTGGTTGGTGTTCCCTTGCTGATCCTGTTCCCAAGTTGAGTTACTCTAGAATTGCCACTGTGTTGTCTTGGAATTGCCTATGGAGATCCTGGATTGGAAGTGATGTGGAATCCACTTTCCATTCGATTTGAGGTTGGACTGATATATTTCTGAATCTTTTGTCTTGGAGCCACTGGACTTTCCCTGGAGTGGAAGTCAAGGAATAATTGCCATTGGGTTGTGGTTGGACTGATTTCTCTTGAAAACTTTGTCTTGGAATTGCCATTGGAGATCATGGATTGGAAGTGATGTGGAATCCACTTTCCATTAGATTGTGGTTGGACCAATGTTATATGGGTTTTGTGGTTGAGTGCACTCTTCCTTTTTCATCAAGGTTTCAGCTCGGGGGTGATCATTGCAAAGTGATTTTTGGATTTCCTTGTGTCTATGATTGGGTGGAACGTGGCATGGTCAATTTCGGTTGCGTATTTTGCAAGATAAGTAATTTATTTCATGTTTATTTTAGTTACTTTGATATGATATTATTCTTATATGGTTTCACATGAAATGTATGAGAAAATATATGAGCTAATTACGGAAGAAATCTCTCATAGATTTTAGTTACATTATGCTACTAGTTTCTGGGAAAAATAACTAACTAGTTTTTTGTATTTTGTGAGCAAGTGCTTGAGAAAAATGTTTATTTGGAACCTCTGGTACAGATCTGATAATTGTGCCTCTTTTATTTATATTATGTGTAATTTTATTGTGCAATATCTTAGGAATTATTGGAAACACCTCTCTACAATGTTTCTAGCCTCTATTCAAAACTAATTCACTAGTTGGGTTGTTTTATGTAGTTTCGAGATTTGGCATGTGAAATGTTTAAGAAACTTCCTGAGCGAGATAACTGATCTTAGATATGATAATTACACTTGAAATGTATGAATAAACTTGTGGAATATTTCCGAAATAGTTCTATATTTGCTAATTATCGAAATCTTAGTTTTGTTTCCATTCACTAGCTCTTTCGAAAGAATTATTTTAAATGGATTTATGAATTTGCACAAGAAGTGTTTGATGAAATGTTTACATGAGTTATACCTATGATAATACTGATAATACATGGTATTTAGAGTTAGAATTGCCTCCGAATGACTCTGCAATTGTTTATGCATTTATCTTACTTGATTCCTCAATTTCTAGCCAATTTGGAGAAGTAGATTCAGCTAGTTTGATGAATTAATAAGAGGACTGTTTATGAGCGGAAATATACATCAGTTTGGATTTAGTGTACCTATTATATGATTTCCATGAGCTACAGTATTCAATAATTTCTTATTGTTTTGCATTTGGAAACTAGAAACGAAAACTAGCTTCAAATCGGTGGAAATTGGTAACTAGTTTGTAGATTGAATCTATGTTTTTGTATTTTTTGGAATGTACAACCATATGATCTATTTTTGGTACTTTAATTTTGCTGTAGAATGATATTTTACAGATATTTACCCTCACCTCTATATTCTTCGGAACTTAGTACAATTGATTGGGTTTAATTCTTAGCAGTGTTTACTAACTACTTGCACTAATTTAGCTTGAAAGAATCATCGCTTATGTGAAAGGATCTGACCTACAAATGAAACTTTATTTGGTTGTATGTGCATGCTTAAATATATGTATAATGTCTGTAGGTTAACTTTTTGGTTCATTGGCATGGTTTTGTGTTGAATTCGTGCAAGACTAGCTATTTGTGTTGAATACTAGTTAACTAGTCTTGCGGAGTCATTTTTGTAATACCCCAATTTTGACCCTTATGAAATATTGGCTTTTAATGTAGATATTGTATACCTGCATTGTATGTTTCCCTAGCGTGGAGCTCAAGGCCAATGCCCCGCTAGCATATGTTCGGATTTTATTTAAAACAAGCAAGCATTTGATATTTTGATACCCATGTGCTATTAAGCCATGGAATATTGTAAATTGATGTAAATGTTAAGATTTCAATAAAATACCAAAACTGGCTATGGAAGCAACCAATGAGAAGGGGCCATGTGTATCCACTAGGGAGTGGTGAGGGTGTTGTGGGGATGAACCATATGTTTCCAAATGTCATTGTGAAAACCTATTTGACTTTCCTTGATGACATTTATTTATGTTGTAAGGAAGTTGTTGAGGATTTCAGTCCATGGCTTCAATGGAGCATGGGCAGCCTAGAAATTCGTATTTGCAGGTATGGGCTCTGTTTTCTTGTACCACAAGTTACTCTACCCCATGGAATTGCTTCTTCCTCATCCCCATTCCATTTTGGAAGGACCAACATCATTTTCCATCAAAAAAAACGAATTGCCAGCAGTGAGCAAAACCAGAAATCGCAACTTTGAAAGAACCTACGTGTTGAAGAGCCAAGAACAACCATATTTGGTATTTAACAGTAAAATCCAATGGGGGATCCATAGATATGAACCTTGGGGCGAATTTTAGAGGATTAGATATCCCGAAATCCATTGGAAAACCCAGTTTTTATAGCCTAGAAAACCAGTGACGGGATTGAGTTATTTGATGAACAGAATTGGGAGAAATCCAATTGTGAATGACTGAGCAGAGGTTGGGTTTGCTTGATAAACCCAGTGAAGGCTAAAATCTCAAGGATTAGCAGCTGGACCTTTCTATGCCCACCCTGAAGAGAACTGGAGGGAAGGGACGCCTGAGGGACTGTGCAGTAGAGAAGGGGACCTTCCTTGTGTTGGTTGTGGTAGGTAATGTGGGTGCATTGACTGTTGAATTCATTTGAGATGCCTGTAGCTCTATGATTGAGCTCACTGGCTTAGCATTTCCCTCCTTTGTCTTTCCTATGCTTGACAAACCCAACTCTGTGTTGGCTTAGCATAGTTGTTGAGTGAAACCAAGGCTGTGAGTGAGCCTAGCTAGTTCCTCCTTAGTGGATACACAACCCAGCTCGGGGGTGACATCTTAGCTGAAAGAATATAAGCTGGACAGAGATCTATGGTTGGGTGGAACATTTCTCTCACATAGCTAGTTGTTTGGACAGCTTCATCTTCAAGATAAGTGTTTTCTGTGATTTACATTATATGCATTATGTGCTTTGCAGTGTGTTAATTCTGAATGTTAATTGCCCATGTTAAAGAAATGAAATGATTGACTTAATGAAATCGACATGTAGTCTGTGCATAACCTGGTAATGGAATTGAAATCCCTGGGTGATGAATCATCTTATGCCTATGTTAGGTATGAGGATGCATTACTATCTGTGTGCTCGCTAGTATGTTTATTTCCGCTGTATTTATTTGAAGTATGAGTCTGCACACAAGAAGTTTTTAATTGTTATAAATTGTTGAGTAATGTATGGGGCTGAGTTTACCAATTCAGCCCGGTGAGTCAGTCATATTTACTTCCTTGCATTGGAATGAGAGGAGGGGACGTGACAGAGTGGTATCAGAGCCCAGCTTGCAACACTGGGGCTATTTGGGCCAAACTGTCAGTTACAGGCAAGTAACAGAATGGTTTTAACACAGTTTTGGTAAAGTTGGGGTGGCATTTTTTATTGAAAAAATGATAGGGTTAGATTTCTTAGGTGTGGAGGAGAATCACACCATTGCATAGAGCTCTCCAACAACTTTCCAATAGTACCAGACTTGCCTCATTTGGCCAAGGGACGAGGGAGTTATGAACCCTGAAAGTTACAGGAAACGTAGATGTTTTCCCAGTTTCGGGATGTTGGGTTTCAGGTTTCGGGAACGCGAATTTTCAAAATTTGCGTTTGGATTTCCAAAATTCTGAACCTGCAATTTTTCGGCTTTTGGGCTGTCGGGTTTCGGGTTTCGGGAACGGGAATTTTCAAAATTTGCGTTTGGATTTCCAAAATTCCGAACCTGCAATTTTCGGCTTTCGCGCTGTCGGGTTTCGGGAACGCGAATTTTCAAAATTTGCGTTTGAATTTCTGAAATTCCGAACCCACAATTTTCGGCTTTCGGGCTGTCGGGTTTCAGGTTTCGGGAACGCGAATTTTCAAAATTTGCGTTTAGATTTTCGAAATTCCGAACCTGCAATTTTCGGCTTTCGAGCTGTCGGGTTTCGGGTTTCGGGAACGCGAATTTTCAAAATTTGCGTTTGGATTTCCGAAATTCCGAACTTGCAATTTTCGGCTTTTGGGATGTCGGGTTTCGGGAATGCGAAATTTTCAAAATTTGCATTTGGATTTTTGGTCCAAAAATTGGAATTTTGGAAAAATGTGAAAAGTGGAAAGTAGTCAAACCCATAATTTTATAGAAGACGAATGGTGCATCGGAATAGAGATCCGCGCATTGCTGAGCGGTCCTTGTTATATGGACTAACTTCGATCGCTAGAAGAGTTTTTGTGATTTTTCATATATTTTCTTCCACAGGTGGCCGAAATTGGCATTTCAGACCAAAATACAACTGTGTAAAATGTGCAGAATTATTGTTAAAAGTTGTCATTTTTGAAGTGATGTAGTTTCCACATCCGATGTCGAAATGGAGCAAGTGGACAGGCATTGAAAATATTATCCAGCAGGGAACAATGGTGCATAGGCAGAATTCGAATGGGGACATCACACACCATGGATAATTAGAGCAGAAAAGTGCCAGTGATTGTTTTTGACATATTGTTGACAGTATGGGCAATTTTCAGAGTTGCATGAATGGGCAAAAGAAATGAATGCATAATAGCTATCCGAATTATTCCATGAGTTGATTATGTTAAATATTGATTGTTGTATATTTTTAGATGCATTCTTATGATGTCTAACAAATATTTTCATAATGCATAGTGCTTGCAATTCATAAAATTAATACTTGTAGCAAAGGTAGCATACAGGAACAATGGTGACCATAAATGATGCTTAAGACCCTTATGAGCATGAAGAAGACGTCATAGGAGAAAATGTGCATGAAGAGAATGCTGAGACTGAATCCAATGGGAGAAGGGAGCAGGTGACTCCTTAGAATTTGGTTGAAACCATGGTGAGCTTCAATGAAAGATTGATGAAGGCTCAAGAAGAACAACACCAACTCAATGCTGATATCTTACAAAGTCTCACTGATATGCAGCAGAGGATAAAACTTGGGTCCAACCCAAGCAATGCAGGTGAAGAAGGAAGAGAGGCAGAGAGTCGCTCTAGAGGTCGTTCAAAGAAGAGGACTCCAAGCCCAAGGAAGAGTTCGGTGAGCAGAAAGCATAGGACACCTTCCTTTAGATCCTCTTCCAGTAGATCATGCGAATCCAGAGGTTCTCAAAGAAGTCCAAGGCATGCACCTAAGAGATTTGATGGAAGAAATAAGTTCAAAAGCATCCCACAGGGAGAATTCAGGAAGGCAAGGCCTCCCACCTTTGATGGAGAAGGTAAGATTGGTCAAGAGGCAGAGGCATGGCTTCTTGGAATGAGGAAATATTTCAGAATTCAAGACTACTTAGGAAATGAGAAAGTCAAAATTGCCATTTACAATCTAAATGGAAGAGCTTCAATTTGGTGGGACAATCTCTTGCAAGTGAAAGGAATCAATGAGAGGAATATCAGTTGGGAGAGATTCAAGAAATACTTCAAGGAGAAATACCTTTCTGCTAGGTATTATGACAGTAAGAGAAAAGAGTTTAATGAACTCAGGTTGGGACAAAAATCTGTGGAAGAGCATGTTCATAAGTTTTTGGAATTGTTGAGGTATGTGGACTACATTAAAGATGAGAGGATAAAAATCCAATGTTTCCTTGGGAGTCTACCTCAAAGTTTCAAAG
Organism: Larix kaempferi; assembly: GCA_027924585.1. Classification (NCBI taxonomy): domain Eukaryota; kingdom Viridiplantae; phylum Streptophyta; class Pinopsida; order Pinales; family Pinaceae; genus Larix; species Larix kaempferi. The sequence continues at coordinate 8,931,164 of BSBM01001409.1, read as the reverse complement.
AAAGGATTGAGTTTGTTAATCCACCAAGTCTTGATGAAGCCATTAGAATGGCATTGCATTGCTATGAGCAGAATAAAGGAAAAACAGAGGTTAACCAAGCATGGAAAGGAAAGCCAAGAGGGAGGTTTGATCAAAAGAAGAGTGGCTTCAAGCCACCATTTATAGGTCAGCCTAGAACCTTTCCACAGGGGCAGCAAACAAGGAGTGGATTCAAACCAACAGTAGCAGCATACAAAGCATCAAAGGGACCGCTTCAGTGTTGGGGATGTGGAGAAAACCACATGCTGAAGGATTGTCCACATCGGAAGGATAATCCCCGAAGGTTGCACAACTTAAAGGGAGCAGCTACAGTGGAGGACATGGCAAGGGCAACGCCTTGAATTTATGCAGCATTGGACAATCATTAAGCAGACCATCAATCATCAGTGGTGGAAGTTGAAAGTAAGATTGCTAAGCAATCTATTTCTGTATTGATTGATCCGGGATCTACTCATAGTTATGTTTATCCAAAAGTGGTTGAAGGTTGTTCTCTTAGAAAAGTGAAGCATAATAAATCTTGGCTAGTTCAATTAGCCACAGGGACCAAGAGAAAGGTTAGTGAAGTGGTGGTGGAGTGCCCCATAGAATTGAATGGACTCCACACACATGCAGATTTGAACGTGCTACCATTGGGATCGTATGATGCCTTGATTGGCATGGATTGGTTGGAAAAACATAGAGCCAAATTGGACTGTTATGAGAAAGCACTTGAGGGCATTGACGAAGAGGGAAAACCAAGATTGGTAAGAGGAATTCTCAAGCAAGTTTCAGTAAGGAAGATTTCAGCCCTACAGTTGAAAAAGTTTTATAAGAGGGGTTGTCAATTATATGCAGTTTATATGTCAGATTCATCAGAGGAGAAGGGACCAAGGATTGAATACTTTCCAATGTTGCAAGAGATCCAGGATGTATTTCCGGATGAAGTGTCGGGACTACCACCAAAGAGAGATATTGATTTTACCATCGATCTTGTTCCAGGGGCAGCACCAAATTCCAAAGCTCCTTATAGAATGAGCATGCCAGAATTGGTAGAGTTGAAGATGCAGCTACAAGATTTAATTGACAAGAGGCATATCAGACCAAGTCTGTCCCTTTGGGGAGCACCGGTGTTATTTTTCAAGAAGAAAGATGGGACTCTAAGGTTGTGTATTGATTACAGGCAGCTCAATAAAGTGACAATCAAGAACAAGTATCCATTGCCAAGAATCAATGACTTGTTTGATCAAATGAAGGAAGCTAAAGTGTTTTCAAAGATTGACTTGAGGTCTGGGTATCATCAATTGAGGATTAAGGAAGAAGACATTCACAAGATGGCTTTCAGAACTAGATATAGTCATTATGAATTCACTGTGGTGCCATTTGGTCTTACCAACGCACCTGCCACGTTCATGTGTCTCATGAATAGTGTCTTCAGCAAATATTTGGATAAGTTTGTGATTGTGTTCTTGGATGACATTCTTGTCTATTCAAGGAATGAAGAAGAACATGATGAACATCTAAGGATGGTGTTACAAGTCCTTAGAGAACATCATTTGTATGCCAAGTTAAGCGAGTGTGAGTTTTACCAAAAGAGGATTCAATATTTGGGTCATGTTATTTTTGAAGAAGGGATTGCAGTGGATCCAGAGAAGATTAATTCCATCATTGATTGGTCAACTCCAAGAAACGTTTCAGATGTTAGATCTTTTATGGGTCTTGCTGGTTACTAAAGAAGGTTTATTGAAGGCTTCTCCAAGATAGATCATCCGATCACTTCATTGCAAAGAAAGAAAATCAAGTTTGCATGGTCTGAAAAGTGTGAGAAAAGTTTTCAGAAGTTAAAGGAGTTACTTACCAGCGCTCCTGTTTTGAAGATAGCAGATTCGAAGAAGGATTTTGTAGTGTGCATAGATGTTTGCATTGAAGGACTGGGTGGAGTTCTCATGCAAGAAGGAATTGTGATTTGCTATGAGTCAAGGAAGTTAAAAGAGCATGAAAATAATTATGCCACACATGATTTAGAATTAGCAGCCATAGTGCATGCTCTTAAGATGTGGAGACATTATTTGATGGGAAGAAGATTCAAGCTTAGAACAGACCACATGAGCTTGAAGTATTTGTTTGATCAACCAAACTTGAAAGCCAACAAGCTAGATGGATGGAGTTCCTTTGTGAATTTGATTTTTAAATTAAGCATGTAAAAGGGAAGGAGAACAACGTTGCAAATGCTCTCAGCAGAAAATTTCATGTTGCAGCATTAAGTGTGTGTAAATCAGATTTGAAGACAAGAGTTCTTGAAGCCCAGCACAGTGATGAAACTTGCCTTCAAATTAAAGAGAAGTTGCAGCAAGGTAATGTGGATGAAAAGTGTGTGGAATATCAGCTTGGTGAAGACAATATCCTCATCTATAAAGATAGGTTGTACATTCCAAATAGTGTAGATTTGAAGAAGCTAGTGATGGATGAAATTCATCAAATGCCATACTTTGGACACCTAGGATATCAGAAGACTATAACAGCAACAAGAAAGAAATACTTTTGGCATGGTATGAAGAAGTACATAGCTGATTATATTGCTAGGTGTCAGAAGTGCCAACAAGTCAAGGTAGAGTACCAACATCCAGCAGGATTGTTGCAATCCTTACCCATTCCAGAATGGAAGTGGGAAGTGATCTCTATGGATTTTATAATAGGTCTACCCATGACTGTGAAGAAGCATGATTCAATCATGGTTATGGTGGACAAGCTATCAAAGGTAGCTCACTTTATTTCAGTCAAGTCCACTCACAAGGCTAATGACATTGCAAACATCTTCATGAGAGAGATATTCAAGTTGCATGGATTACCTAAGGCAATAATTTCTGATCGTGATACAAATTTCACTTCTAATTTTTGGAAGGGATTATTTCAGGAATTGGGAACTAAATTGAATTTCAGTACAACATATCATCCTCAAACAGATGGCCAAACTAAGAGGGTGAATCAGGTTCTTAAAGGCATGCTGAGAATGTATGTAATGGATAAACCATCCAAGTGGGAAGATTTCCTACACTTGGTAGAATTTGCATACAATAATGGACATCATGCATCCTTGGGAATGAGTCCATTTGAAGCATTGTATGGCAAGGGATGCAAGACTCCAGTGAATTGGGACAGCCCGGTGAACAGGGAAGTACTTGGACCAGAGATGACCAAGGAAATGGAATAGGAAGTTGTTAAGATCAGACAGAATTTAAAGGCAGCTCAGGACAGGCAGAAGAGTTATGCAGATTTGAAAAGAGTGCATAAGGAATTTTAGATTGGGGATCATGTTTATTTGAGAGTGAAACCAAGGAAGAGTTCTCTCGAGTTGGGGAGTTATGCCAAGTTGTCACCAAGATATTGTGGGTCATTCGAAGTCCTTGATAGGATAGGGCCAGTTGCATATAAAATTGCATTGCCTGCTAACATAAGAGCTCATAATGTTTTCCATGTATCTTTGCTTAAGAAGTATGTACATGATCCTAATTATATGATTGATTGGAATGTGATACAGGTGGAACTTGAGGGAGAGTTCTAAGTAGAACCTATGCGCATTCTCGACAAGAAGGTCACTTTGCTCCGGAACAGAGCCATCGGGCAGGTAAAGGTCCAATGGGAGCACCTTAGCTCCGATGAGGCTACATGGGAGCTGGAGGATGCCATAAGAGAGGCATTCCCATTTTTGTTTAGTTTTGAAAACACCGAGGACGGTGTTGTTTTAAGGGGGAGGGGAATGTAATACCCCAATTTGGACCCTTATGAAATACTGGCTTTTAATGTAGATATTGTATACCTGCATTGTATGTTTCCCTAGCGTGGAGCTCAAGGCCAAGGCCCCGCTAATGTATGTTCGTATTTTATTTAAAACAAACAAGCATTTGATATTTTGATACCCATGTGGTATTAAGCCATGGAATATTGTAAATTGATGTAAATGTTAATATTTCGATAAAATACCAAAACTGGCTATGGAAGCAACCAATGAGAAGGGGCCATGTGTATCCACTAGGGAGTGGTGAGGGGGTTGTGGGAATGAACCATATGTTTCCAAATGTCATTGTGAGAATCCATTTGACTTTCCTTGATGACATTTATTTATGTTGTAAGGAAGTTGTTGAGGATTTCAATCCATAGCTTCAATGGAGCATGGGCAGCCTAGAAATTCGTATTTGCAGGTATGGGCTCTGTTTTCTTGTACCACAAGTGACTCTACCTCATGGAGTTGCTTCTTCCTCATCCCCATTCCATTGTGGAAATACCAACATCATTTTCCATCCAAAAAAATGAATTGCCAGCAGTGAACAAAACCAGAAATCGCAACTTTGAAAGAACCCACGTTTTGAAGAGCCAAGAATGCCCAGATTCGGTATTTAACAATAAAATCCAATGGGGAATCCATAGATATGAACCTTGGGGCGAATTTTAGAGGATTAGATACCCCGAAATCCATTGGAAAACCTGTTTTTATAGCCCAGAAAACCAGTGACGGGATTGAGTTATTTGATGAATAGAATTGGGAGAAATCCAATTGTGAATGACTGAGCAGAGGTTGGGTTTGCTTGATAAACCTAGTGAAGGATAGAATCTCAAGGATTAGTATCTGGACCTTTCTATGCCTGCCCTGAAGAGCACTGGAGGGAAAGGACTCCCGAGGGACTGTGCAGCAGAGAAGGGGACCTTCCTTGTGTTGGGTGTGGTAGGTAATGTGGATGCCTTGACTGTTGAATTCATTTGAGATGCCTGTAGCTCTATGGTTGAGATCACTGGCTTAGCATTTCCCTCCTTTGTCTTTCCTATGCTTGACAAACCCAACTGTGTGTTGGCTTAGCATAGTTGTTGAGTGAAACCAAGGCTGTGAGTGAGACCAGCTAGTTCCTCCTTAGTGGATACACAACCCAGCTCAGGGGTGATCTCTCAGCTGAAATAACACAAGATGGACAGAGATCTATGGTTGGGTGGAACGTTACTCTCACACAGCCAGTTATTTGGACAGCTTCATCTTCAAGATAAGTGTTCTCTATGATTTACATTATATGCATTATGTGCTTTGTAGTGTGTTAATTTTGAATGTTAATTGCCCATGTTAATGAAATGAAATGATTGACTTAATGAAATCGACATGTAGTCTATGCATAGCCTGGTAATGGAATTGAAATCCCTGGGTGATGAATCATCTTATTCCTATGTTAGATATGAGGATGCATTACTGTCTGTGTGTTTGCTAGTATGTTTATTTTTGCTCTATTTATTTGAAGTATGAGTCTGCACACAAGAATTTTTTAATTGTTATAAATTTTTGAGTAATATATGGGGCTGAGTTTACCAATTAGCCCGGTAAGTCAGTCATGTTTCCTTCCTTGCATTGGAGTGAGAGGAGGGGACGTGACAATTTTCGTACTTGTTTTGTTTAATTAATTGGAAAATGATAATTAGGACTTATTTACATGATATTAGGTGTTAATTATCCATTGGTATTGATAAATTATGATTAGGTTATAAACAAATGAAGTTATGTCAAGTGTCGTCAATTATGTGCTAAGTGTCGCAATTAGTACACTAATTACTAGTTAATCATGATTAAGTGAAAATGACCTTTTTAGGTGCAATTAACCTATGTTATGGCTTGGGATGGATGCATAATGATGTTAGATAGTGTTGGATAATATTTCCAAACCTTGCTTCAATTTTCTTGATCAATTATAAATTTTATTTTAATTTATTTGGAATTATTGGTATTTTGTCATAATTAAATTGTAGAAAATGAAATTAAATATTTATAAAATTATTCCATCTCGCTAAAATATTCTAATTATCCCTAGAGAGTTAATGATATGTCCCTAAGACCCTTTGATATCCCCGGGGGACATTGCAGGTGGTATCGGAGCTATGGTTTCAACTCTACGGCTGTTGGGCCTGTTACAAACTCATAATTTTATGTTTATGTACATTGGGAATTTATAAATGTTCTTTGTGAAAGAATTTTAACCTCCCTTATGTTAATGGAAGAATAAAAAGCCTCAATTCAGATATCAGTTTGTTGTATGCTTTAGAATTATTTAATATTGTATATTTATTGTTCAATAGATTGATTGGTAAGTACTATGTGGTGCGCATTTAATAATCGAGTAGATTGATTGGTTGATGCATGTTCACCTATCATTGCCTCCTTTATTGTTCAGTGATTTGATTGGTTGATGCTTGTGCATTTCCTCTTTTACTACTTCAGTGATTTGATTGGTCGATTCTTATGCATTGTCTCTTTTACTCTTTAGTGACTTGATTGGTTGATGCTTGTGCATTGACTCTTTTGATGTTCAGTGACTTGATTGGTCAATGCTTGTTCATCGTGCATTGCCTCTTTTACTGCTCATTGAATTGTTAATATTGAAATGCTTCATGTTGTATGATTTTTTTACTAGTACATTATGATTATTAATTGATAAGTAAATAATTGTGATTATAATAGTATGTACTATGTACCGTTATCAGTATTAATTTAATGATAAGTTATTAAGATGATATAGTTTTAATATTATTAAATATTAATATGATTTATTAAGTGGAATTTATACCCTGTATGGATTTTGGATTTTTTATTGATGGCATGTTTTTATAGGCTTATTCATACCACTTGAATGGTGGTGGTTACATTAATGAGTATCTCCTTGTCTATTTTGGGGAAATAGGCCACTTGTCTTAATCGTGGTTCCATCTTCCTTTTTGTTTTTATTTTATTTATTTATTTTCAATGTATGTGAGTAACTCCTTGTCTATTTTTGGAGGAAATGAACCACTTGTCTTTAATGGTTCATATTCTCTTCTATTTTATTTATGGGGATGCAACTCCTTGCCTATTTTTTTTGGAGGAAATGAGCCACTTGCCTTTAATGGTTAATATTCTCTTCTATTTTATTTATTTTATTTATGGGGATGTAACTCCTTGCCTATTTTTTGGAGGAAATGAGCCACTTGTATTTAATGGTTCATATTCTCTTCTATTTTATTTATAAGGATGTAACTCCTTCCCTATTTTTCGAGGAAATGAGCCACTTGTCCTTAATGGTTCATATTCTCTTAATTTTATTTATTTATTTTATGTGTGTAAGTAGGTAGTATAGTAGTGCATGATAATGTTATATATATATATATATATATATATATATATATATATATGACATAAATTTAAATATGTATAACATAATATGTGGTGTAAGATAGATGAGGGGTATATGATATTGAATATAGCATAATATTTAAATGTTATATATATATATATATAATTGTATAATATGTTTGATAAATATAGTAATTAAAGGTATATATATGTATAGATGTGAACGTATATAATGAAGTAAGTGTAAAAATATTTGAAAGTTTTTGGTAGTATTAGGAAGTATAGTGTGATCAGAAGTATTATGTTAGTATATATGTTATAATGCGTACCTAATATGATAGCATTGGATTAAGTAATTATACCATTGTAATTGTATGGATATTATGGTATAACATAATAATTATATAGGTGTATAGGATATATAGGTTATATGACTCATATGTTGTGTATATGATCAATAATAATGTGATATATGATTGAAGAATTATAATATCTATGTAGAAAAATTGGCGTATGTATAGAAATAATACATAATAATATTAAGTATGGTGTATGGTATGAATGTATGATGGTGTGTTGTATAGCTAGTAATTATTTTATCGTAGAATATTATAATATTTTTGTGGCAAGATGTTTGGTTGTTTGAGGTGACCATGTATTTACTTTGGTTGATAGTATCAGTAGTGTGCTACATGTAAATGATTAGTAACATAATGTATTGTTAGTATATGGGTATTGGATGGGATTGCTATCATTGTATAACATTGCTATTGATGGAGTATGTATGTAGGAAAACTAGTTCACCGATTGGGTTGTTTTATGTAGTTTCAAGATTTGGCATGTGAAATGTTTGAGAAAATTCCTAAGTGAGATAATTGATCTTATATATGATAATTACACTTGAAATTTATTAAGAAAATGCCTGGAATAGTTCATAGATAGTTCTTTATTTGCTTATCGAAATCCTAGTTTTGTTTCCATTCACTAGCTCCTTTGAAAGAATTGTTTTAAATGGATTTATGACTTTGCATGAGAAGTGTTTGACGAAATGTTTAAATGATTTATACCTCTGATAATAATGATAATACATGATATTTAGAGTTGGAATGGCTTCCGAATGACTCTGTAAATGTTTATGCATTTATCTTACTTTTTTCCTCAATTTCTAGCCAATTTGGAGAAGTAGATTTAGCTAGTTTGATGAATTAATAAGAGAACTTTTTATGAGAGGAAAGCTACATCCATTTGGATTTAGTGTAAATATGATATGATTTACATGAAATACATTACTCAATACTTTCTAATTGTTTTTCATTTGGAAACTAAAAATGGAAACTAGCTTCAAATCGGTGGAAATTGGTAACTAGTTTGTAGATTGAATCTATGTTTCTGTAATTTTTAAAATGTACAGCCATATGCTCTCTTTTTGGTACTTTAATTTTGCTGTATAATTCTATTTTCCATATCTTTACCCTCACCTCTATGTGCTCCGAAACTCAGTACAATTGATTGGGTTAAATTCCTAGCAGTGTTTATTAACTAGTTGCACTGATTTAGCTTGCAAGAATCATCGTTTATGTGCAAGGATCTGACCTACAAATGAAAATTTATTTGGATGTATGTTCATGCTTAAATATATGTATAATGGATTTAGTTTCACTTTTTGGTTCATTGGCATGGTTGTGTGTTGATGTAACATACCCACATCCAGGTATTGATCATTTATAGGAATGAGGTAAAAGATAAAGATTTTATTTATCCTATAACAACAACATTCATGTATTAGTCATAATATTTAAATAAAGAAAATCAATGTAGTTAAACCCTAATTCACAAATACATATAAACAACTACTCAATCACCATCTTTACTCGTTTCATAAACTTATTTGTCAAACATGATTAGCCATATAACATTTTCATTGAATCCATTCTAGGGTTTATTCCCTTCTAACAATTAACATTTTTGTACACAATGATAGGCCACAACATTATACACAAAAATGTAGATCTTCTCCAGTGAGATCTTAGTTCTGATACTTGAATAATCATCATGATTTTAGCGTAAACCGAACAGACAATATCACTACAGGTAAATTTATGAATTAGACATTTAACCAACTTTAGTGAAATCATTCATAATTCCAAAACCAATTTAGATAAAAAAAATATAAGAAGAATGAAACACATAAGATTCATACACAAGAGAGGGACCATATATGTGGTTCACCCATATCTATGGGCTACATCCACAAATAATGCCATTTTATTAATCATTAAACTCAAAGGCTTACACGCTGCAACAATGGTTACGTTACTTGTTCTCCACTTTCTCGTTGCTTAACTCATTGAGAGCATCTTTAAAACTATTCGATACTAACGTTAACATAAACTTACAGAAAATCTCATCTCTGTATTAATATATATATATATATATATATAATCAAAACTAATTCTTGTCAGCATATAATCAAACCAATTTCTAACAACATTAATCATAGCAACGTATATATGTCTCATTTCTATATTATATATATAATCAAAACTAATTCCTGCCAGCATATAATCCAACCAACCAATTCCTAGCAACATTAAATCATAGCATATCAGTATATAATCAAACCAATTCCTGGCAGTATTAACTCATAGAAGCGTATATATATGTCTCATCTCTGTATTATATATATAATCAAAACTAAACTCTCTACGTTTGGCATGCAATATATATATATATATATATATATATATATATATATATCATCTCTGTATTATATATATGATCAAACTAGACTCTATATACTTAACATGCATCGTATATATATATCTCATTTCTATATTACATACATAAAAGAACTAATTCCTGTCAGCATATAATGAAATCAATTCCTAACAACATTAAATCACAGCAGCATATATATAGATCTCATCTCTGTATTATATATATAATCAAAACTAAACTCTCTACGCTTAACATGCAATGTATAAAAACAGAGATCCTAAAAACCTGGATCAAATTACTAACATTAATAAGCAGCATCTAAAACAACAGAATCCACCACAATATTCATGGCAGCATAGTGTATATGCCGAGAGCAACATGAATTCTCAACAGAGGTTATCGAGGAAGAATAAACCATATCATGGAAGGGGTTTAGACAATAAGATTAATACAGAGGACACAACTCTGTTAACAAATTTTTAGCATTTCAAAACCTATTGACTAAGTGAATCGCCAAAATCCATAGAGCCCACGACTCTACCCATAAAAATCGTGGTGGCATGGGTTAGAGATAACTTTCAACAATGAAACAAAGTGCTCTGGATCATTGCGTTCTCATTGTAGGGATACACGATCATGGATACAACAGGAGTTATTTGATTTCGTTGTAGCAACCACATCCAGGAAGTTTATGGAACTCACAAGTTTTCGCTATAGCGACACCACCAAGATTTCCCCAAATGAGATTTCCCAATGAACACGATTTCGTTTCAAAAAATACTCAACAGGGAACCACATACGACTCCAATTCAACAATTTATAAGTAGAAATCCGACCGGGTTCAATCTAATGTTGTGCCGTATAAAAGTAGAGATTCAACAGGATTTGACCCACAACGAGGAAGGTTCAATTTCAAAAATACAGCGATCCAATGGTTAGTGTAATAATCAAATAGAAAATTACAGAGCTTACCCATAACTCATCCCCAATACAAAGAGCCAACGTATTTCGCTCACCAACATGATTTATCAATGCAAAAATACACAGAGTTCACTATCACCATCGCAAGCAACAACGGAGATGTCAAAGGAAAACTCGAACTCTACATTACGAAATCCTCTCATCAATCTATATTATATATAAATATGCAGGGATCATTAAAAAGGGTTTATGGAAGCTTTGATCTAACAATATATATATATATATATATAGGAATTATGACAGCGCATAATACTCTGCTAACCCAGTATTCTCCAGGGATCCAAATCGGGTTCCCTCCACGATTCGCAGAGGTACTCACAAAATATATAAAAATAAATAGGACAATGCTTAATATAAGAGTTTGGGGATCAGTTTGTCAGATATATCACTCTATACTACAAACTCAAGATCAATGCAATTAATAGACAGAGGATCATCACAATATATATATATAAAGAACAGAAAGGGTATCAAGCCTCCGGGCTATCCCATTTCCCCAACAATCTACAAAACTAAGTTGAGAGAGAATCAAATTTGTATTGCCGGAAGAGGCATAGAGAGAAACCCCCCCATTCCTAGGCTCCGACCTCTCTTAAATAAGTGGGATCCTCTTTGGAGAGTCCGCCTACAGAAGGTAACTAACCCTTAGAGGCTGTTGATTTCATAAATTCCCATCACCAATAAGTGAAGTGGCAAAATTTAAGAGAATAAAAAACTACACTAATCGAGGGGGTGTCCCCTCTACTATTCACATCCTAAAGAATGTTAGAACCAAAGTTCTAAATCTATTACAAGTAGTGGTGTTAAACCCGAGATAGGGAGGTGATGTCTACTCGAGTTCAATAAGTAAAACTGAAGTGCTCTTGGTAAAGGTATAAGTGGATAAAAGTGATCTCCACCGGTTGCAAGTATCTTCTTGAGTAGGGGGTTCCACATTATCCTTCCTAAACTCTGTGGGTAAAATCCTACTTTTCTAACACTTATAAAGACTTCTTATTCAAAAAGAGTTCCTTACTAACTTATAAATCTTAATACTTAGAGAGAGTAACTAAATGAGTTTAAGGATAGCATAAACTCCTTACTATACCACTGTTGGCAGGCAGTTTGGATGAGTCAGCTACGCAAGATCACGGATGGCGTGAAGGGTCAAAGATGCTGCGCAAGAAGGAAAACAATGCGCAAGTTGATTAGTTTATGTAGTTTTGGGTCATTTGGACCGCATTATGTGGGTTTTGGGTCATTTGGACCGCATTATGTGGGTTTTGGGTTAGTCTTTTTGTAAAGTTTGTTAAGAAGTAGTTAGACGGTTGCCTAAGTGGACCACAAATGTAAAGGCACTAGCCTATAAATAGACATAGCATTGTAAGTATTGAGATACCGATGTGAGACAAGAATTTATCAAGTGATAGATGATTTTTCTTGTTATTGCCTGTTAATCTGGGTGTGCGATAGAAGGATTGTATTGCCGTATCTATGGGTTATTGAAGATTAATATGATATGACAGAGTTTTGAGTAGAACTATTGTGTCTTTTATGTTTCCTTGCGATAAATGTATTATGCGATATGAATATGTGAATGATGCGATGTTTCCTTGCTGCAATTAATGTTTTACTGTTATATCTATTACACATTTATGGTCTTTTCAATGATGAGATCTATTGAATGATGTTGTCATTATGTTTAATGCCTGAGTTGAATGGTTAGATCTGTTATACAATGCTGCAATAAGTTGATTCGTGGATGCACGAAGTCCTCCTCCATTCGGCGGAAACGTGGTTCTGTCAACTCTCCCTTGAACATTTCGGGTGAGACCTCATCTGCTCCGCAGGTGTTCCTGGATAGGGTAAAACCTGTTTAGGCCGATGCTCAGGGAGATCGTGGTGGTTTGGGTGTCGACAGTGTGAGGAACCTATGTCGACTGGGTTTGTGTCAACACCACATAAAGGTGGTATTTCTCATATATATATATATATATATTCATAAAAACATTTTTATGTATAAGGATTATCATCCATTAATCATTTGTTCCCTTTAATTTTATAATGTAAGGAAGTCATTGTTATCTTGCAGATGAATAGAAACCATTCATCTTCACCAGAAACAGTATATCGTTTATATTTTTAATTACAAAAATAGGGATATAAAAAGGGATGTTACATCTTTTCCCCCTTGAAAATAACACTGTCCTCGGTGTTCATATTCTTCAACTTTGTCTTCCATTTTCTACATGTCCTTCTTTAGTTATCTTTTGTTTGCTTCATCATTTCTGTTTTGATCGTCTTCAAACTTTCACGATTTCCTGCAGGCTGTTATCGTTCATACTTGTACTTTTGTGCAACAAAACTGGTTTTTCCAACAATTGTTCAGTATAATACATTATTAATTCATAATCCAAATCAGAACATAACAATGAGCTCTTTTTGCAACACAACATTTGCAATTCATGGAATACCTTGTAGCCTTTGTTTGTGCCCTTTTTCATCATCAACATACATAATATAGGCTTATTTCCAAATATTCAAAAGAATTCATAAGTAATGCAGATTTAATTATCCTTTTGTAGGATGTCTTTTACCTCCAATACGTGGACATTTTACTAGTCCTCACTTGAGGTAGACATTCCTTTCATCCACAGGTTAGCATCATATACTTCACAAAATTTCAAACAGTAAACAGTTAACATTTATCATTCATCCTCACCCTTGAGGAAAATTTAAGCATTCATAACATTCACACATTAAGACATCCAATAGTCTAGTTACTTGACAAATAGTTAATATGTGTTTTATTGTTATATCATGAAAATGAAAAATTTTCAACAACACTTTGTTGGTCACCAAACTCTCCCATGAGTTTGGAACTTCACAATTCTCTACTAAACACATAACTCTCCCTCGAGTTCTGTCACCAATTTCCGTGTGGACTTACGGGATAAACTTTGAGGTTACTCTCCCTTTTGATCGCTAGTCAAAAGTTTTGTCCTCAAAAACATCAAACATCGTCATGTTTTCCATATATCAAACTTTGTGCCTAGGTCTTTTCCATTGATACCACATACTCTTTCACAATTCCCCTCAAGCCTCCCCGCTTGAGTCCAGGAAAAGTTACTTTAGCAAAGTAGAGCTGGATCATCAATTTTTCCACTTGGTGTTTACTTAGAGGAAAATTTCTTTCCCCCTCAAGCCCTCTCGCTTGAGTCCAGGAAAATTCTTTTCCCCTCAAGCCTTCCCGCTTGAGTCCAGTAAAATTTCCTTTTAATAACAATCATTTATTATTTCTTGTATTTTTATTTATTTTTGTTAATTTCAACATGCAACATAATAATCATAAAATAGGTTCATTTATTTACTTATCACATTCCGTGAGTTTTAATGATTTATACCTTGATAACATAAGTCTACCATCATATACAATCCTGTAATCCATCCTATAATAAATCATTACTCATTTTTGAGCGATTTAGCTCAACTTATTTATGCAAGTGGATTTATAATCAGTGTTCTACTTTGATCATGACATTAGTCATAACCATGGCAAAACCCTGCAATGTCAGTACATAGATAACATAATCCATCGTTAATCCATGGTTCATAAAATTCGTAATCCAACAGATATAATAATATGTAAAAAGTAAACCATCACTCATTCTTGAGTGGTTAACTCAACAATTGAATTCAATGAATTTATAATAACATTCCATTTTGTTTGGCATAATCCTGCAATGTTAGTCTCCTCATGCTTTCGAAGTTATTTTTGATTCCTTTCATATCCTCTTAGAGCATTTGAAATTCAACTTTCATATCCCCTTTGAATGCTTTGAATTCATCTGTATTTACCATATCCATCAGATGTCCATTTTTCTTAGAATTGTAGCTTGCATGTTTTTTACTCTATCGCTAAGCTTGGACATCTTAAAGTTCATATCATCATGTTCTTCTTATGTCATGGTTGAGCCTTCAGGAGTTTTAAGGGGCGTCGAATTTTTTCTCCACCCATTACCATTTTATCCCACTAATATATACTATAGTTATTCTCTGTTTCCTCTTTATCACACCTTTTGTCTCAACCAAAATAAATACTCCAATAAAGAGTTATGCAAGTTTCAAGTTAACATACCTTGAAAAACCTGGTTTGTAGGTTGTCTTGATGGTCGACCTTTATCCTGAATTCTCAATGAAATTTCAGCTCCTATGAGTATGAAAATTTGTCCTCCAGTATCTTGGTATGTATTCTCTACATCTCCATAGGTTTTACATAATATTAAGGTGCCAAGAGAAATTTATGGCAACTTTTCCAAAACTAGTTGTTTTTTGTCCCTTTCAGGAGAGCAAACTTGTATGACCTGCCAACTATCCAATTTTCCTTCTAGGATTCTGAAATTTCTACCAAAAATAAAATGTCCCGTCTTATTTATGACATAACAAGTCTCACTCAATTTGGATCTCTCAATCTTTGTATAACAATTTTACCCTGAACACCTGTTTGAGACTAGATTTTGTACTAGTCAAACACCCTAACTGCCATAGGGTATGACTATGAATATCTAATGAATCATGACCTAAAATTGATACCACTAATAGTTCACTATGTACTCTAAGGCCCCTCCAAGTTTCACTATATGAAACATTTTGAAAAAAAATTATAATGAAAATTCCAAGATGACTTGTTTTAAAAGCATCCAAGATCTGACACTAAATGTTATGCACTAAATTCCCTGAAAGAGCATAAAATAAGAAAGAGAGAGTAACACATGTTTTGAGAATGCGTAAAAGAAATGGAAAAGAAGCCTCTTAGAGGGGAAATCTCCTTATGCAATGTAGCAAAGATACAAGACAAGATGAGATGATTATACAAATGAATCTCCTTTATTATAAATAGGAGATGGAGTGATCATTATGTAAACTAATATTGAGCTGACCTAACATAACTAATATAATAATAATCAATGATGGTTAGGGCCTTAACATTTAGAAATAACAAATGACTTCTCTTCTTTAGAGTAAAGTCTTATGGATGTACTTGGAAAAATGTCTTCCTCCAACAGCTGATAAAAGCTACGATATAATATATATGAAGAAGGATGAAGCTCTCGAGATAATGACTCTATATGTTGATTTGGATTTGATTCATCACATTAAGGTTAGTAAAAGTGAAAAATATATCTAGGATAAATTCTAGAAACCACTACTATAATATGGGGTTGTAGCGTTGTCATTAATGTTGATTCCCTATGTCTTTTTTCCAAGAAAGAAATTAAACTATAGACGATGCAAAACACAACTCTACAAGGCGTTGTGTTTTGTGTCAACTTTGCATTGACATTACATTGCATTTTTTGATGTATAATCTACAAAAAATTGTATTAGTGTCTTAGTATGCATATTTTCACAGTGTATCAACATTGTGTATGTTCTTCTGGATTTCACTGTGTTAAAGTTTAACCATGATCAAGACGTTTCGAGTGGAATCTCCACCCATCTTCAGGATCTGGTTGAAGTTGTGAGCAAGAAATAAGAATGGTGAAAATAAATAGTGAAAGAGGGAGAAATAAGCATTAAGAGAAAAAGGTGGATTAGTTAGGAAAAATATAATTATTTAATAGAAAGATAGAATTAGATTGGTAGGGGCTTTATTTTGGGGTTTAGGAAAATGAGGAAATTAAATAAATAATTAGTATTACTAATTTTCTACTAATTATTTATTTAATTTCCTCATTTTCCTAAACCCAAAAATAAAGCCCCTATCAATCTAAATTTATCTTTCTATTAAATAATTATATTTTTCCTAACTAATCCACCTTTTTCTGTTAATGGCTATTTCTCCCTCTTTCACTATTTATTTTCACCATTCTTATTTTTTGCTCACAGCTTCAACCAGATCCTGAATATGGGTGGAGATTCCACTACAAACGCATCGGTCCTGGTTAAACTTTGACATAGTGAAATCTAGAAGAACAATTGTATTAGTAGTGAAAAATATGACTCAAAAAGATTTCTTGTGTTGCGTAACAAGTTATTGCTATAAAACACTTATAGAGCCACTTTTGTGTCAAGTTTGCATTGGAAGCATGTTTGTTGCATTGTGTTAATGTCATAGTGTCAATGTTGCATCATATTTGTGTCTCATTAGTGTCAAATTACATAAAACAATTCGTCATTTTGTGGCATGTTATCATCACTTTACATTGCTCGTGTGTCATGTTAGCATCACATATGTGTTGTTATTATTAATTTTAGTTCCATATTATCATCTTATTACATCACTCTCGCATCATGTTAATGTCATATTTGCGTTGTTATTATTCCTTTGCATCACGTTGACATCTTTTTAGTTTTGTAATAAATATGTTTTTCGTGAAGTTAACATCAAAACTGTGATGTTTTAGTGTCAAAATTGCAAAACTGTGATGTTTTAGTGTCAAAATTGCAACACAATTATTATTGATTATTTAATTAAATAATATTATTAAGTAATTAGTTAATAATAATAATAGCAATAATGATAATAATAATTAGCCCCTGAGGTGTAGATGAGTTGGAAATAGTGTGCAATGTTAAGGCACTCATTGTGATGTCGCGGGTTCAAACGTCGAATAAGTTGTGCACTTGTGTAGGGGTAGTGTAGATGCACCTGGAAGTTATAGTGGTGGTAGACCGAAATAGACCCCTTATCACGCGAGTCGAGCCTGAACTAGTCACCGATTCCTCTAGAAAAGAGTAATAATAGTAATAATAAATTTTTAATTATTATTATAATTATTGTTATAATTAATTATAATTATTGTTTTATAATAATATTGATGAGATTATATATTAGTATAAGCCTATTTTACAACATAGTAATCATGAGAGTAAAAGCCATGCATATATAAACAAAATTTGCTACTAACGTTACGTGAATTTCAGACCATGAAAGAAAAAAATCATGAATACATAAATGCAATTATGAAAATACACTGCACTAACTTTAGTCAATTTCACACCATGGAATCAAAAAACCATGTATATATAAACATAATGACGGAATTTTAAATTAAATCATAAAATAAGCATGCATTTTTTTTGCTTGTAAACAACTACACTGCTAGCTCATGGTGTTAGGATATTTACACTTATGAGTTAGTTAAAATCAACTTGGTCTAATGTGTCTTAAGGCAAAGTGTATTTATCTAGTGTGTTTCTTTAGTATGGATTAGTATGCATTGTACTTATGTAATCCAATGGTCACAATATGTTCTAGACATAAAGTGATTTGATGGTTCATCTTCTCCTTGATTTTAATGACTACATTGATCCATGGCTTGCCACTTGATTCACCCATGATCTCTATTTAAAGAACATGGAGTGTCTTTCACCAATGATTGATTGTGAGAAACTCATACGTAAATATGTTTCCTTTGCATTAATATGTTGGACTCTTTCCCTCTTTGTGGGTTTTAACCATGTAAAACATTGTTTTTTGATATGTGATCTATTTATGTGAGTGGTTGCTTAAGATGTTTTACCTATGTGGAGATGCCATGTTTTAGTCAAACATGGTATTAAAGCGCTTATGAAGATCTGTTCCCATTATTGATAAAGATATTGAACCTGTGTAGCTGCATGCATTAGTATTTTTCTATTTCTATGCATTTTTAGGTCGAGAGAGCTGTTACATTGTGTATGGAGTGATGCTTTTAGTTGGAAATGATATGTTTCACTCGATTTTTTTTTTGTTTTCCCAACATACGACCATTTTACAAGATTTAGAGGTATATTATTTAAATTTATAGATTAAAAAAAAACAAATCTTTTTCATATTGTTTCATATTTCAGTTTGGTTTTTTATTTTATTCATGGTTTGTTTCCTTTTCAGTCTACATATTTTCTTTGTCATGTACTCTATATCAACTCGAAAAAATAGAAAGATAGTGGAAAGGGTTTTCTTGACAATGTATTCTCTTTGTCACGTGCCTGGTGCAAAGTTAGTAAACCAAAGACAAAGAGAAAACTTGCATTTTATGAGTAAGCTAACCAAGATATAACTCCAAACTTGAGAAGTTTTGGTTTGGAATTGTCATTTGTTTTTTGTGTGTGGTTGTGTAAAAGTGTTATGCAGGCCAAAAACAAGGTGTTTTGGGTAGGCATGCTCTCCAACAACAACAACAACAACAACATCTCAATTATTCTTCATAACATTATTATATCTTTTGTATAACTCACTTGGTTGAAAGTTACTTTATTAAGTAAGATGTTTGAGTTCAAGCCCTTTGTTTTGTTCAGTTAATTTTTGAAAAAATGAAACTTTAATTAATAAAGTAACCTCATTGTAAAAGTGTTTCTCACTTGTTTTATAAAAGTGCGTCACTTATTTGTCAAAGTGAGCTTATAAGAAAAGTTAGTGAAAGGTGGGGATTATTTATTCCTCAACAACATTGTGCACCCTTCACCATGTGGATGAAACTCTACTTTACACATGGCTCCATAGTTTCATTTTATGCCTTTCTTCCTAAGGGCATAACTTTGACATCTAGAATCCATTTTCAGTGTTGTTTTTTCCAAAGCTACCTTTTTAGAGATTGTTGGGTCCCTAAAATTGTCTCTTTATTCCACTATATTCCATTATTTTGTCATCATATTTGACCATAATTGATTACATTTACTTTAAAAAGCTTATCTTTTACTTAAAATCGATTGATTAAAAGCATTGAAAGTAAATGATAAAGTTCATGTTTAATTTATTATTTTTAACGCATTATATATGGTTTAAACTTTAAATTGATTTGTTGATTCCCGTGCTCAGTGGTGTGTTTGGAATATAGGTGTTTATACACTTTGGATCAAGGAGCTCATGAATTATTGCACCTGACATATCAATAACGTCGTGCAGAAACTTAGCAATATTGGCATAAATGGAATATGATTCTACATTTGGTTTCAAGACAAATAAATTACTCTACCATTTTTCACCGCAACATCATCTCTTCACTCAAAACTTTAAATTTCTACATCGCAGGATAGCAAGAAGTTTGAATAATGATTGGGTATATGTTTATTTGTTTGTTTTTATTGTTTTCTAATTGTGTTTTCATATGCAGATGTAAATATTAAAACATAAGGCTGTATCAAATCATGAGGTTCCATCTTAGCATGGAAGATCATCGAACATGTGGATATTTTGTACCTCGTGCTCAACATATCCTAAACTTTGTGTTCGTGGTTATCTACACTATTTTTGCGGGGATAAAATGCAACACTGGAAGTTAGTTTTGGCATTACAACACTATTTCTCGCACCACTTCCGGTATTGGTTGTATCTTTGCATAAATGTGGTCTTCCTCAGCAAAAACAGAGGCATGGATTTTGTATACCATGATGTGAATATGGTAGGATGTTGCTCACAACTCACACAGGTTACACATGCAAAGAGCAACTCATGGTCAAAGATCTTAGTCACAGTTCTCGTCATTAGTCCAGGAAGTAAATTTCGGGCTACACTCCTGAAAAATCCATGAGGAATTTCACGAAACGGTTAGAAACCCACTTCGATAATGGACCCATTTAGCTAGTGTTAAGGGTTGTTTTCCCATAAATTGAATGTGTTGAGAGAAATATTCATCTTATCAGAACGACATTTTCCAAAATTTTAGTGTGGTCGGTTCTCTAAACTGAGCAATTTGTTTGAATGACCCAAAGTTTTGGGATTCGGTTCCATCCTTCTAGTAAATTATTTGTATGTATAAATGTTGGGCGGATTAATTGCTTATTAAAATAATCAATTCACAACATAGATTATCAATCCAAGGTAACGTCTGATATTTCAAGGTTATCATGCAAAAGCTATGCATTGGTAGTCTAACATGCATTGCAGTAAAAGAAACCAATTCACTCTTACATCAAAGAAATATGAAAATAAATCTTCACAGTTGGCAGGGAGAACATGAGGAGTCTCCACTCAAGTAGCTGCTATGATCCCTTACCATCATGCGTTGATTGAACACTCTTGCATAAAACACACTCACACTTACAGAAAAAGTAAATCACACTATGGTTGCAACCATGTTAATCTACGAATCTAACACAATTGCATAAATAAATAAACTTGAATTAAAATTACATCTACAGAAATAAATAAATCAAAGTAAAATACATCATACTAAGCAATAAGAAGAACTTAGTCTAATTACAAATTAGAGAAACAAAGAATTACAATCTACATTACCAAAAGAGAGAAATTAAAGACTACAATCTAAATTACAAAAGAGATTTGAAAGAAATATAATTCTTATTCCATCATAAATTGGATTTGTTTCTCTAAGAGTCCTCTTAGAATGGATAAGGAGCTCTTATTTATACATGAGTTTTACATAACAAATAATAAATGAAGATCCATAATATCCTCATGAAGATCCAAAATATCCTCAACAAATTACTAATAATTTGGATCTTAAAATCAACTCAAATCTAATCCCAAATTTTTTGTTAACCTCCATGCTATTTAGGATGCCTTTGAAGTCAAATTCGAATTTAGAGATGCGAGTCATCATAACATGCCGAAAACTCATCCTAAGTGACCCCCAATAGCATTTAACTTGTTGGGTCCATCAGATACTACATGGAGGTCTTCAAACATTTGTAAATAAACTAAATATGCACTCTCATCCACCACCTCCTTGTCTCTTTTATCTTCAAATAATTTACATCATAATTTGAAATATATAAAAATGGTAGAAATAATGGATTTATAAAAATCCATCACCCCTAATGAATATGTTTCTCCAAGGTGGCTTCATGGAGTAGTAGTAGCAGTAACAACAGGAGTAACAACAATAGTTATGACTTAAATAATTCCTCATATGAAAAATATCAAGTATTCAGTTTCATTGATATCAACCATATGAGTTGCGGAAAATATCCTAGAGTAACAGCAACTGGCCTAGAGCTGGTTCTGCAAAAATCATCAAACTCATCCATGTTTCAAAGATAAGTGCAAAATATGTTATTTTTCCAATGTTTAATCATAATTCACATGAAATATTAAGGAAATGCAAATGGAAACTATCTTAGGTATAAATCCTGCAAATAAGCATAAAAATGGATTAATAAGCATTAATACAAGGTTATGGGAACTCAAGAAGGAATTAAAAGTAGGGAAACGATAGTGTAAAATAGGGACAATTCCATGGCCAATAATAAATGGGGGAATGAAAGCATGAATGCATGCATTTGGACTCTTGCCAAAATCCTGTGTACTCATTTCAATATTGTGATGTTGTGATTGATTTAATTTTGTGCTAAGGAATCCTGGAAGTGAGAATCGATATTACTGTGATTGATCTTAGTATATGAAGTTTTTAGGTGTGCTTCCCTGGTGGCTGGGCCCACCATCTAGGTCAACAAATACTTTCTTTGATTTGTTAGAATAGGTTTATTATTTGCTACAGGTAGGTTAGTTTAATATAAGTTAAATTGTATTCTTTTTGTGATCAATTTATGTCATAATGTAATTGCAAGAATGCAGATCTGCATAGGATAGATTTGCTTTGTTGATACAGATTTAGATTATTAACTTAGTATTTGAATTTGAAATTTTGAAAAGAAAAATAAAAAAAAAACACAGATGGTTGTTGGTTTATTTCTGGAATTGATTTCCTGACATATTTGTTGAATCGATCCGAGAGAACTTTCATTATGTAATTTTGAATGAAAAATACAAACATGATAACACATCTTGCACTGTCGAATTTGATTTAATTGGAAATAACACAATTTGCATCTCTTGATTTGATCAACGAATTCGATGATGGTATTTTAATCTACAAACTATGAACTATTGGTTTCTCTGTGAAAAACATAATTAGATATGAATGTATAAATGAAAATGTTAAGATCTGAAATATTTAATGCATGAACGAATTGATCTTCATTCATTTTAGTAATAAGGTTCTGGGTACAAAATTGTTGCAAAACATAGTTGAGTTGAAAGTAGGATGAATTGATCTTTTCCTAAAGAGAGTTGGTTGTGGAAATGATTTAAATCGAGTAGCTATATGAATGATAGTGTTCTCATTAAAATCACATGCCTTCATTCATTATTGAACTAAATTGAATTATTTGAATAAAACAAAGTTGCAGGACTGTCAGTTTCTTATTTAACAAAAGAATTAGTACTACATCTTTATTGATTGAAAGACTCTGTTTTCAATACATAGACATAACTTGTTAGGTATTAGCAACCTTTAGTTTGCAAAAATGTCAGAGGTTTGGTTTAGTATTCCCATGGATCTTAATTAAAGGCTAGAGAGTTTTGAGATCTTCATACTTGTTGCTAGAATGAGTGTTATTTAATTTTGTTATTGGATCTTCTTGTAAGACTTTTGGCTTGGATTGTTTATCTTTTTTGTGTGCTTGTTTATTATATTGATTTGATTTTAATTAATTAATTAATTTTATTGGATTGGACAGTTTAGTTCTAGTGCGTTATTAGTTAGTCCTTTTGAAATTGGTTTCACTATTTAGCATAGGTTATGCATGCATGATTTTCAGTGTTTGATTTTTTTTTTATTTGATAGTTAAATTTTGGTTGCTTTAGAGAATAGATTGAATCCAAAGTTTCTTCTTGTATTGTGTGATGTGGATTGTTCTAGTTTCTGTTACTTAATTGGTATGCTCTTGTTCTTCATAGTAGAGGTGTTTTGAATTAAGTACGAAATCTTTGTTGTTGATAGCTTCAGTCACTGACAAAAAATTTAAGCTCTAACTTGTGAGATATGGCTTCCTTGCAATTGGCTTCTTCCCTAGGTGTTGGGTTACCTTTTATCTACTTTTATTGCATTTAAAGCATGGTTTTCCAACATTAGGTTCCAAATTAGGCTAGATTAGGCTTTGATTCTGCATATACAGTGCTTGTACCTTGAAGATTACGAACCTCGGTTTGACAATTTAATGTTGAATTATTTATGCATATATTTTAATTGACAGATATTTGCATCTAGACCATCTGTTTCTATTGTTGAATCCTTATTACATGCATATTATAATATGGCTAGTTCCAATTGTTTCTCATGGAAATCCCATATGGAGGATCAATCCTTATTACATGCATATTATAATATGGCTAGTTCCAATTGCTTCTCATGGAAATCCCATATGGAGGATCTACTATGAATTAAGGTTATTTACCGGGTTAACTCAGGAATACATTTTGATTCTCTTAATGCATTAAAGAAGAATCCCAATGGGAAAATAAAAATAATGGAGCACGGACATTAATTGGAACGTCCATATCCCATGATCTTTAGTTTCACCTTCAAGGAATTTAGACCCCATATGCAACATGGAAAAAGTCAGAATTTTTTTTTGGTAAACAAATTAAGATTCAATCCCACTAACTTGAAAACCAATTGATTGCCTTAAATCCTAGAGATTTCTTGTGCATTGAATATTTTCTATTTAAGTTCAAAACACTTAGACTTTTCTTTGTAGAATGTACAATATCGAAGACACATGACCAACTCATATATGTTATTCTTTCTAAGCTTGGAATTGCTTATTCTATTTTTGTATCTTCTTTTCACTCCACTAGAGAAGCTCTTGTTAGTGAAGGGGCTACTTACCAATTGCTCTCTTTTGAATTTTTTTGTGATTCTTTGATTAGAGAGAAAGATAAACTCTTGCATCTTAGAGTGATCAACACATCGGGTACATATAACAAAGCCTTAATAGCACAATAGAAGGATAAAGTCAAGAATCCAAAGAAGCAACACCCTCACAACAATAGAAAAAAACAAGGGTCCCAAACCCTCTCAACCAGCTCATCCGTCCAATGGTGATAATGAAACCAAATCAAAAGGAAAGTAGACTGACAAACATTGTAATTTCTATGGGAAAGATGTCATTTGGAGTCTAAATGTTTCAATAAGATGGAAGCCTTAGAAGTACTAATGAACGAGCATACCATCAATATTCATTCTTTTTTAACTCTTCTTCTCATGAACACACACTTTCTATTTCTGGTTTTTCCTTCAATGCATCTTCTACTTCTTCAATTAATGAGGAGCTCCTTGATTTTGAAAAATATTATCATATGGCTAAGAAAATTGCCATTTTTTCTTCTCTTAATGAGTGTAACACCAAAACAAATATTTGTTAGTGATGACAGATCTCTTAGTGTTGTGGGGTGTAGAACAATAAAACTAGATGATGGTCATTTTAAAGAAGTATTATGTGTTCTAAGTATTTCTTGCAATATTTTGTCAGTTTATCAAATCACTAATTATAGTGAATGTAAGACTATAGCTTCTTCACCTCACCAAGTCATAATCAAGGATTTAAAATATTATATGCATGTCCAAGCAAATTGAATTGTTGGTGATATTACCAACTTGTACATATTTGACAACATTGGGCATCATCTTTTCCAACAATTTTTATTGCTCATAATGATGACTTGAGAAAGCTTTGGCATGAGATATTTGGTCATCTAAACTATCACTAATTGCAACAACTATGTAATAAAAAAATGGTGGCTAGTCTTACTCTCATTTCTTATAGAGATGGTGTTTGTTTTGGATGTGTTCTCATCAAACATGATCATGATAGTTTTGACAAATGTGCCTCTTGGCATGCCTTGACCCCCTTGAAGCTTATTCACATTGATTTGTGTGGTCCTCTTCCTTTTGCTTCTTTCTTAGGGTTCAAGTACTTCTTTATAAATTTCATTGATGACTCCTCTAGATGCACTTGGGTTTACTTGTTAAAACTTAAGAGCGAAGTTTTTGGCATGTTTTTTGGCCTACAAGGTCCTTGAAGAAAAACAATATGGATATCAAATATAGAAGTTAATAATATATAATGGATGTGAATATGCTAAAAACAAATCTATCACCTACTACACTACACAAGGAATTCAGACGCGACATAATGTTCCATACATACCACAACAAAAGGGTGTTGTCGAGAGAAAGAATCTCACATTAAAGGAAATGGAAAATTATATGATTCATTCTAAGGGATTAAGTCCTCTTTTTTGGGAAGAAGCCATTAATTGTGCCAATGACATAGTTAATCGCACTCCCACAAAGGATTTAAAATTTATAACATTGAAAGAAGCATGGAGTGAAATTAAATCATATGTAATCTAATTTCATGTGTTTGGTAGTAAAGAATGGGCTCACATTCTTGATGAAAAATGAAAAGTATTATAGCATAAGAGTGAGAAGTGCATTTTTGTTAGATATTATGAATATGTAAAAGGTTATAGACTTCTTCAACCTCATTCCAGTGAAATTATTATTGGGAGAGATGTTAAATTTGATTAAAATCTCTCACTTTGTGATCCCAATTCGACGTTTATGCCATCTTTGGCCTACAAGCCATCTTCAACGATTTTTCTATCTTCAATTCCAAAAAATTTTGCTAGTCGCCATCCTATTATGGCTTCTTATTCAGCTGATTGGAGTGAGGATGAAAATCCACCTCCGCCTGCTCATCTTCATCTTGTTTGGTCCATTGAACATGAACATGCATCAATGCCATTGCTTCCTAGATGGGTTCATACAACATGAGAAACAACTGATGATCTGGTCGATGATCCTACAGATCAACATTGAACATGTTCATAATTCCAATGAGAATCTTCTCTTTTGGTTCAAAATTTAGAGACTCATGATCCGTAAACATTTATAAAAGCTTTTGGCCATTTAGATTGGAACACAACAATGAATGAATAATACCATTCCTTAATGGTGAGTAATACTTAGGATCTTGCACCTCTTCCAAAAGGAAGAAAACTTGTCAAATGTAAATGGGTGTATAGAACTAAGTGTGCATCATATGGAAGTGTTGAAAGACATAAGGCCCAGTTAGTTGCCAAAGGATTTTAACAAGTTGAATGGATTGACTACAATGAAAAGTTTTCTCCTATTTCCAAAATGAATTTCATCCACCTTTTTCTAGCCTTTTCCACTTCACATAAATGGGAGGTACATCAAATTGATGTCAAATATTCCTTCTTGCATGGAAAATTGCAAGAACAAAGTTACATGGAATAGCCTTATGGATATGTTCATAATGATTCTATCCTTGTTTGTCACCTTAAGAAATCTCTCTATGGATTTGAGAAAGATCCTCAAGTTTGGTATGCAAAAATGGATAGCTTTCTTGACACTGGTTTTTTTTGGATGAAATCTTAATCCCAATCATTGTACCAATAATATTGGAAACCATCTCATAATCCTTGTTATTTATGCTAATGACCTTATTCTCACTAGTAGTGGCCCTAAAATTTTAACCCATATGAAATTTGTAGACACTACCAGTGCTAGATTTCTCGAAGTGATCTTTTTTCCTATAGATGATCAAGTTGTAGACATATTCACAGAGTCTCTTACAAAAGTGAATTTTTCTAAACTTTAATCTATGTTAGGAGTTTAGTAATTTGTCATGACGAGGGCTTAGGATCTAATCCCTCCTTCCTTCTGCTAAACCCTTCAATTCTATCCAAAGTTGTTCTTAAGGGGGGATGCTAGGATACTTAGACACTGATGAGTTAGTTAAGATCAACTTGGTCTAATTTATCTTTAGGTAGAGTACATTTATTTATTGTGTTTCTTTAGCATGCATTAGTATGCATTTGTACTTATGTAATCTGATGGTCATGATATTTTCTAGAAATAAAGTGGTCCAACTATTCATCTTATCCTCAATCTTAATGGTTGCATTTATTCATGGCTTGGCATTCAATTGGTCCATGATCTCTATTTAAAGAGCATGGAGGGTTATTAGCTGATAATTTTTTCCTTTTCATTAATATATTGCCTCAAGTAGTTATTTGGTTGGGGCCATGGATTGTTTCCCTCTTTTATGGTTTGAACCATGTAAAACATCAATGCATTGATTTGTAATCTATGTGTTTGCATGGTTTCTTAAGGCGTTCAATTTGTGTGGAAATACTCCATTTTAGTTGAACATAGGAAGATGTCAACTTTATATACAACATTGCATGAAAAATCATGTACACGTATAAGTCAACAAAATGAATTTGATTGAGTTATTGTCACTTATCTCCTCATCTTTGAACCCTTCTCATCTTCATTTATAGAAACAGAATAAGTGAACATAGTTCAATAAAGAAAAAAATTCTATCATTTAAAGATGTAATACAAAACATATAGGTTAAGTAGTTGTCAATACCCTCTGATCCCTATAATCCCTTTGAGTCATTGTTGTCATCACTAGTCTAGAAGCAAATAACATATTCCAATAAATGAATGAATAATTACAACTATTTATAAGTTAAAAAACACATAATTAACAATTAATTACATTCGGAATGTGATCCATATCTACCACCATTATTTTGTAACCATTACATAGGGAATACTGTAATTCTTCATTAGTGGTCCCATAACTATAGTAATTTAATTGTATGTAATAGGATAAAAACATTTTTAATAATGACTTATATTAAACTAGTATATTAGCATAATAGATGAGATTAAATTGATATATTTACAAACCATCCTCTAATTGTAGACCTCCTAACTTGACTCGAAGAATGTGTATCTATTCATTTCTTTGCACCTAATCATGCTTGTACATAATATAAACAAAAAAATCAATTAACTTTATTAGTGTATGATAAATGGCCACAAAAGTAGGTCAATGGTACTAAAAGATTACATCAGAGAAAGATAGTAAATTAAAACCACATCAAAATAAATTAGCACAAGCATACCAAAGTCAATAACTACAAGCATGCATTATTTAATTCCTTTGTGCATTTTCAATGTGTTGTCTCAAATTTCACTCTGCATGTCATCTTCTCATCAATGAACCTCTTGGCCTGTAAGAAATCATTGTGGATTTTTTAAATACAATTTTTTCAACATAATATGGTCTTTGTTTTGTGTCAAGGTGTTTTCTTTCCTTATTGAGTTTGTTGAGGTACTCATTGAATTAGTATAAAACCATAGAAAATGAATTCACCTATCAAATTCAATTTTGATTCATATTGAAATATAAAAGGTGAAGGACTAGAAACACAAGTGAGTACATAGAAGACTGATTCGAACATATTTCACTTGATATGGTTCTCCTCCTAATAGTCTTGGAGAATCTATGAGGGGGTTGTTTATCACTAAATCGTATATTTGGGAACCTTTTATATATATGTTGTAATTCTCTTTGCAAGCACCATTCATATCAGGCCAATGTTTATGGTACTCTTTTAACTACTTCCTCATGACAATGTCAAAAATTTTCTTATGGAAAATTATGCCATTTCCAAATTTTAAAACCTATCCTTTATGAAAACATGTATATCATCATAAATAACTACATCTTCTATAGATTCCAATCTTCGACTTTAGTCATCCTCATCTTCATTCCATGTGATCGAACATTAATATTCACATCATAGAATGGATCAGTACCATGAAAAATATAGTATAATGGATTCAATTACACTCTACATTTCACTAAAACAATGCAATATAAATTGTAAGATGACTAACATACACATATTTTCTATGACTAATCCCCTTGGAACTTTTTACCCAATGCATTGAATGCACGTAATCCATATCAATATATGGTCTCTCTTTTTTTCTATTCTCTTTATAGGTGTTGCAAGTTTTTTTTATCAAGATTTATGGCAACATAAATGGAATATGTTAAGTAACAATTAGGATTATAAATGAAACTCCTCATAAAATTAATACATATTTTTCAATATTACATAACAATCATAAAACATGCAATTTCAACTCATTGGGATCTTGTTGTTGCTAACTTCATCTATTACTTTTACTTTACCTTTTCTTCTATGGTGTTCCTTCTCTCTTTCCTTATGTCTAGTGTCATCCTCCTAGGATTCTCCACCGAAATCCATATGAGTTGTAAATATGATATTACAACATTTTTTTGTTCCTCCATACAATCCTACAAAAAAATTAGAATATGGTATAGAGTGTGACCAAACTACTGAGATCTTCCCTTTCAAATAGATATACGATCCAAATCCATGATAAAGGTGATCTTGATAAAGGAAACCAATGGCAAGATAGAGGTTAGGTTTGGAGTGATGATGTTCAGGATTACATCACCATAGTAGGATCTATAGATTGGGATTGTTTGTGATAGATAAACAATCAAGAGATAACAAATGTGGATTTGCTACATATATCCTAGGTTACATCGGTAAGTTAAATCCTTAGATCTAAGTTGTTCATGCAAGGAAATACGATTGAGGATTATCATGGAGGGGTCCTCTATGAATGACCTAGATCATATTGGTAAAAAGGGATCACTAGATCTAGGTTGTTCACACATGGTGATACGATCGAGCTATAATAGGGGGAGAATCACCGCAAACAGTTAAGATTATATTAAGTAGGTTTATTTTTCAAATCTAGACCATTCACACAACATAAAATGACCAGAATGTGGCATAAGAAGTATTGTTGCTAATGACTAGGATTACACCATGCATGATGGATTGAAAGATATAATCCATTTATGCAAAGTATTTTGAGTTTCCCCTAGCACATGGCACACATGTGCTAATGTATTAGATTTGATCATAGCCCTAAATCAATGGTTGAGGGAAGCTTAGGGGATTTAGTTCAAAGGTAATATTCTACGATATCATCATGCCACCTCAAACAAAATATTATAGGACCTACCCGCTATTAACATGAACTTGAAGGTGGGGTTTGTCCATATCATATTTCAACAACCAATGATGGGACACCATGTGTTCCTCCAACCAACAAAAAATTACCAACACCACCATATGACAACCATGAATATTACTTATTACCTAGATCCTCAACCATTAGTGAGGATCTCCCCAGGTTAAGTACTCATAGTTGTACCCCCATTCATTTTACGTCATATTAAATATTATAGGTGGACCAAGAAGGTCCTCTCTAGACTAATATTACTCCCAAATTCTCGTGAGTGTTCATAGTTTCATTATCATTACAACTCCTCCATCCCTGCAACACCATTTCACCACCAATTGATGGGTAATTCATATTGAGAACCCCATGCTTAATTAATTTCGTAAATTTACATCGAATGTTTGTTTGTGGATTTCTTATTCCTGTATCATACCAATCCTCTACATTTTTAACTTTTGTAACCATGCTGAGGGTCTCAAAAACCACTTCAGGGAGTTGTCCATATCGTTCCATCAGTGCTTGGTCTCATACAAGTGAGGTTTCCTCATCTTGTGACTCACATTTTTTTGTTGACCTAGATCACATAGATACTCCTCAGTTGACCAATTTCCCCCCAAAGCAAGTTATAGGAGCTACCTATCAAAGTTTTTTGTCAAGTATAAAAGCTAGTGCTCTCTTGGTATTGGGCTTGGCCAAACATATCATCCTTTACACCTTCCTATTCACTGAATTCATGGAGCTTTGCATCATTAATTATCATCCTCCCTTTAACTGTATCACTTCCGCACATGTAAAGACTATGCTATTCCACATTAATTCCTTGTTGGTCTCCCAAATGCTAGGCACATCCTTGGGAACAATTTTTCTCTCCCAGAAGTGCCAAATCGATATATAAGAACCTAAATTAGGCCCAAAAAGTTCCCATATTCTATAGTCTACGCTACAACCAGGGCTAGGTCAAGTTCCCTACTACCCCTTGGAATATTAAAATATTGGCCTTGTGGACTCATGATTGTTTCTCCATCTTCATGGTAATTATGGGAAGGGATACCAATGATGAAATGGTAGCTATGGTAAACATCTATAATGCACTTGACATTCCCAATTTTAGGTATGCAGAGACCATAAGATCAGGAATAATATCACAATGATTAAATTTATCAACTATTGGGGCCTTGATATACCCTTTATATCTAGTCTACATGTTCATTTACCATCAGAGACATCACTTGGAAACCCTAAACTTGCAAAAATACTAGGAGGACTGCTCAACAATGGCATTGATTGGTTGAAATGGGTTAAAAAAGGGGAACCTAGATCTCCCTTTTCCAGATATGTATATGAATTCAAACTATTCTATTATCCTTGAGAAGGAACATAAGAGAATACCTACAGAAATAATGCCATACTTGCAATTGAGGGAAGTCACCAAAAGAGGATATTGGTTTCAAGTGCATGATTTTATAGTGATTAGGATTTATGGGACACAGTCAACTCCCCACAAATTTTCCAAGCTATTGACCCCCAGAGGATTTGTATTGGAATACATTAGGTACATGAGATTCACTTTCTTAAGGCCAAAAAGAAGGGTGGGCTATCATTTCTTGTTGTCATGGGTGGATATTCCATAAGTAATAGAAGATGCATCAAGGATGCTCTTCAATCCTTAAATAAACTTGATATTCCATTATATTGATGTTGGAAGTTTGACCCACATTTTTATTGGGTGTTGAGAAAGGAAGGGTGCAGCAAATCCTTAGGATCATGAATCTAGGCCAGAGATTGAGAAATTGGCCAACAATGAAACCCATGAAGAGGTGGTAATCATGAAAGGTGAATCTAAACCCTCAAAAATTGCAACACAAGAATTCCCAACTCCTCATCCCAAATTGCCTAAGGTCCTAACATAACACACCTTTTATAGGCCTCTAGGAGCCATAGTAACCAAGTAAAACATGGCTTTCAATACTCCTTCAGACTATAGATACACCAAGGTCAACAAGGATGGTTTCAACAAACATAAAAGGGGATCTTGGCAGGGGATGCAGCTATATTTGAGGGAATACAATACCTCTCACCTAAGAATTGATTGGGACAAGGAATTCAACAATATTTATGATGATATTAATGATGAATATGAAGAATAAGATGAGGGTAGAATGAGAGAAGAAACATGGGAAATACTTCCCATGAAAGGGTTGGTAGAAAAGGATGAGAAAGAGACTCATGAACCTCTCAAACAACTAACAACTTCATAGTTAGAAGAGTCACTAACCTACCCAAAATCCATTCCCATGCAAGCTATAGGTTTTTCAAGGGAATAATATTAGGAAAAGAAGGCCATTGAATAAATGAACTAGTTATGTTGAAAGAAAGGCCAAAGAGAACTGGGTTGGGAGTAGACCCAAGTATGCCCGTGATCAAGAAAACATACCTAACCTCAATGTTTACCCCTCCTACACTTATCTCTCAACAATATGGGCCAATAGTTGAGGATATTCCTCCCCAATCTCAGCCTCCCTTGAGAAATTTTCATATGCATGAAGATTTCCCCCCTGGTTTCCAACATGAGGGAACACTTCTTACAATCATTGGGGACAAATCAATTGTTGAACAATGGCCACAAGAAAGAGAAGATATCCTTGAGAAATTTACTTGGGAGGAGGAAGAATGGGCACCCACCAACCAACCTCAGGTGATATCCTCAACTCATTGAAGCAAACTGAGAAGAGGAAGGTTGAAGAAGAACAAATTTAGGAAGAACCCAAGCAGAAAATGGTTAAAGTGAGGTATCCCAACCAAGGATCAATAAATAAAATAGGGTATGAGGTCCCATAGATATAAAAAAGTGTAGAACAAGAATTTCCCAATCCCAACGGGGCTCAGAAAGAGGAGGTTTCTTCACCTCACATACTACCCTTACCCTCTACTTTTAAGTCATCTAAAATTTTATCTATTGTTGCTTTTGAAGGAGATGCTAATACACCAACTATGATATCCTATAGGAAACTAGTCACCAAATCTCATGGGCTAATGTGAATCAACCCATGGAAACCTGTAGTCCACTTGAAATATTTAGGGAAGGAAAAATGAGAAGAGTAGAAAGCTAGGGTTATATCACTTCAACCGAAACATTTGAGTCCCAAGCACAAGCAATATCATTACCTAGGTACAACACAAAAACAAGGTAGTTTGTGGTCACCACACTTGAGCCTCTAGCTCATAAAACAAATGGGGGAATGCAACCAAAGGATTCGAGGATTCTTTAGGTCTCCTTTGAAACAACATGGATCCTACATGAAGATGATATCTAAATGGCTCAAGGCTCTAGAAGCCTAGTCTATAGCATATATCTCAAAGTTTCTTCCTCTAGTGAAAATTACAAGAAACAATTGGATTCCATTAATATAAGGAACCAATTCTCAAGCTCTAGCTCTAGATTCAAGGTCTTCGAAGTAGAAAAGGACAAGTTACAAGTTATTTCCCTCATACATCACCTAAGGCATGAACCAAATAAGTCTATTTCCCTCATACAAGAAAACAGTGAAAGGTAAAGGCACTAGAAATTTCTAGGATGGTCCTTGCTTTCTCAATCACCCCTTTGATGTTGGAAGAAAAACAAAGATTGGTCAATTTATTGATAAGGGAAAATGCATATTTTTTCAACACATAATCAATTGATGAAGAGTAGGATTGTTGATTTGGAGAACATTCAAGGCATGCAATGGGCATGGCATACCAATTAGAAGAATCCAATGCCTTGATTATTTCTCTAAAGCATGAAATCACTAAGGCTCACAAGTTAAATACAAAATTATTCAAAAAAACAAGCACCCCCATTCATTGAATCAATATCACAACTTCAACAATTAATTGATCAATTGGCTCAGGATGCATCTGAATGGCAAGAAAAATAAAGGGATAGTGCCATGAAGGAAGTAACAACATAAGACATGGCTAGAAAAAAGGAAAGAAAAGCTTACGAAACAAGGCTAGAAATTGGATGAGGTAGAGAAAAAGTGGCATGCATATAAGGAGGGGATAACCAAACTCAAATAACGTATAGAAACATGGGATACTAGGCATGAATAGGCTCTCACTAAAGGAACAATGGTAAAAACATTAGGGAGGTTGAGAATACAACTTGGGGATATATTTTCAATGATCTCTTAGCAACAAGAAGCCACCTCCAGTTCTACTTGGAATTTAATGTTTTACACAAACAAGCCACTGAGTAACTCAACAATATTGAAAAAATAAATACACCTAAGGCACAAGGAAAAAAAAGTGGCAAGAGGAGTCATAAATACACTCTCCACACATTAGTATTATTGGAATCAAAGATAAAACCTCAATATATATGTATATATATACCTAAAAAAAATCAATATCTATAGAATCACCAATTAGAGAGCAGTAGAGTAAAAAAAACACATCAAGTCACTCCTCACAGATATGAGCACAATGACCAGTCATGGTTTTCCTTTCGCATGGAATGATAAGATGAGGTTGCATCCTAAGGAGTCTTACAAGAGAATGTTTTGAAGTTCCCTTCATCGCCTAATATTCGTGTCTGATTAGCATAAAATTACCACAACTATTGAGAATTTTAAGGAAACATGTCCCTCCCTTTCCACTTGGGTCATGCTGACAAGGCTGATCCAAAACTTTGGGGATATTGGTAAGAATCCCCTTAATTGAATTAGACAAATCATTCAGTATTTTGAAGGGAGGGAGGATGATTAATGAGCATGGATTGAGATACGTGAGAGTAATACATGATTATGTGGTCAACAAACAACAAAGGAAACAAAGGGGAGTAACAAAAGAAATTCTCCTATTGGCACACAGGCTTCTAGATCAACTAGGTTTCTCTTAGCCTCTCCCTGCTAAAAAAAAAGGCACATAAGACCTAGAAATTAGTGATTCATAGAAAGAGAATAAAAAAAATATTAGGAAATTAATGATGGGATTAAAATGGTTAAGGTATCCGATTTTTTATTTGTTGTTAATTACCCTCATAGCAAACTAAATAATCAAAACATGTATTGAGGACAATAATAACAAACTCATTCATGTATGATCATCATGAATCACCATCTTCCCTCAACAACATAGGCTACCAAATTGTGTCAGTTGTCTTGACACTCATGTCATTTCAAGCATGGGCTAACTACTACATAGACATGATAAAACTTATAAAGGGAATCCCTAGATTCAAATAAAAGGAGGGGGTATTTTCATACCGCCAGGTCATTGGAATTTTTATGAGATGCTACAATGGGTTATACAAAATTAGTGTCATTCTTTCTTCTTAATCTCATTCTTTGTTCCCTCTAAAAATTTCATTGGAAGCATCTCTTTTGGAAGGAAAATAAATAGGCCCAAGATCGAGATCAAAGGGTCCCTTTTGGTGTTATTCAAGGTTCTCAACTAATAGAATTGCCACAAAATCCTATTTATTTTAGTCACTCAAGAAGGATTGAGATTGCATATTTACACCACTTTCCCAAGGGAAAAATAGAACTTTTAATTCACATTTTGTCATGCTCAACTTCCCCTTCATCCCCTCCAGTCATGGTTATACCAGCCTTGCAAGTTTTTATTCATCATACAAATTATCCTATTGTATCAAGTCCTAACTAGCCTCAAATCCTAGGTCAAAATATTTTTCATGGTTGGGAAAAATACACCAAACCATTGGTTGGATACTAGGTTTAAACCCATAGTTCTCCCCCCTGCAAATCAGCTGGTTGATTTACCATATGGATACATGAAAGTGCTTCCTAAGTTTAATGGAAAAAATGGCCTAACTATCGAGGATAACCTCATATCATTCCAAGATTGTACTGATAAATCATATGTGGAAGAAGATGATATGTTTTCCAGGATATTTGCTCATTCTTAGGAGGGAGAATCTAGAAAATGGTTAAAAAATATACCCAATAAATCCATCACTTATTGGGGGAAATTCAATGAGAAATTCCTGAAAAATGGGGCACCAAGAAGGAAAATAGGTACTATTTAACCAAGTTCATTTAATTTAAGATAAATAATGGTGAACCTATCCCAATTCACTAGAATATTTTTCCAGCTTTACCACCACATTCCTGAGGCTATTAATCCCTCATAAGTAATTTCCATGGTGGAATATTCTATCTCCTTTGAGGCTGATTTCTCCTTCCATCTGAGGGAAAGAAGGTTCCCTAACTTGGAGACCTTTTTTAATGATGTAGAGGACTTCGAAAGTAACATGAAGCCTACATAGATCATGTTGAAGACTAGACAACATACTTCTGCGAAGAGAGAATACCATGTGAGAAGGAGGGGTGTTATAGGTCAAATCTACACTTCTCCGTCCGTGATCACATTGCTCTATCGATCACACAAAAGGACACTATGGATGGAAGAGCTAAGGACACCTTGGATGATTTACTGCTGAGACCACACCTCTTCAGCTGAAAATTATATTTTTTTCTGCATATTTCATAAAAGATGCGCTACTCTTACAACTAGCAGCTAGCGTATTGTGCGTTGGTTCTACTAAAGCAGACCCGTGCACTTATCTCAAAAGTGGTATGCGCTAGTCTTGGAAAACACTAGCTACGCTCTATGTGCAAGTTGTCTAGTGTGATACCTGTGCACATATTAAGATGAAATTGTAGGGTCTCGCTTTTTGAGTAAGTGATTTTTTTCTTTTCTTTTTCTACTTATTGAATATAGCACAAATATCTTTATGAGGCATTTTACATACCTATTTTGAAATACTCCATAAGTCTATAATGACGCATCTATAAAATGTTCTTTTGTTGAAATAGAATATTCATATGTTAGTCGTAAAACTTTTCTACTTAATCATATGTACCACACATCAAACGTTCCTTTAGTAAAAGACTATAATTAAATCGTAACACTTTCAATGTAACGCTTATATATAAATATATATAAGTAATGATACATTGCCACTTCTCTCATTTAGATAACATTCCCACAATTAAATCTCAAACTTTTTCCAATATAATCAAAATCACCAATTCTATCTATAATTCCTGAAACAATTAGGCACATAATCAAACTTATAAACACCTTTCATTTACTAACAAACCACTTCCTTCTTAAACTTGTAAATGGTTATTACCTATCATGTACCTCACAAATACATGCACAATGTCTATGATTATCACCTTTGTTGTTTATAAACCATAAAATTAATTTATTTCAAGATCAATCCTTAATAATACTTAGTGAATAGTATGATGACACAATGTACACACATGTAAATCTCTGCCTTGTCTTCTGCCAAAATAAAACTCTGTTGATCTATTTCTAATCAACGACCTTCGAATTCATAACAGAGGGGTTATCACTTAAAGCTTCTCGTGAACTCTTTGTGTGGGCACTTATAGAAATTTATTTCAAGATTTAAAGTGCCAATGCCCGGAGTCTAGGCAGAGATTTAAAACCTCAGAGGGTAGGTCGATTTCAACTATTGAATCTGAAATCGAAAATCACAAAGCAACGGGTCTGCAATTCTCAGAAGAAGGGTCGATTTCATCAACAATTTCAGAATCGAAATTTAAAATAGAAGCAAGGTTTTAAGTCTCAGGAAAATGGGTCACTTTCAATCGAGCGTCTCTGTAATGGATACCATAAGACAACAGAAATTAAATTTCAGAAAAGTAAATCGATTTCAAACAAACCACTATGAAATCGAAATTATAAAAAAAATAGCAGAGTTTAAGATCTCAGAAGAATAGATCAATTGCAGTGAGACACTCTGAGATAGGTACCGTGAGACTAACAGAGTTCAAAACTGAGCAAGGTAAATCGAATTCCACAACAACTCTGGAATCAAAATTATAATAATGGCAGAGTTTAAAGTCTCAGGATTTTATGAGATCTGGAGCTCGATTTATAAAAAAAATAGCAGAGTTTAAGATCTCAGAAGAATAGGTCGATTGCAGCGAGCTACTCTGAGATAGGTACCGTGAGACAAACAGAGTTCAAAACTGAGCAAGGTAAATCGAATTCCACAAACAACTCTGGGATCGAAATTATAATAACAACAGAGTTTAAAGTCTCAGGATTTTATGAGATCTGGAGCTCCTTCCCGAATCGAGAATTTAATACACAGATATCTAAAATAGACTTGAATTTGGAAACGCGACAAAGGTAGATCTACAACACTTTTTGAATTCAACATATTAAACATAGAGATTTAAAACGGACTTAAATCTAGACCTGCAACAAAAGTAGATCAATAATGTTCCATCATATTGACCATAAAAACACAGGATACAGATTGTTAACGGGATGAGGTTCTAGAACAGAGGGTCAATGTTCACCGATTTGTATACATTGGTGCGACCATGAAATAACAAACATATTTATATTATTACCCGGAACAGAGTAATTGAATATCAGTGCTAAATTCGAAAATATGGATATCACCAAAAAAATATTCGAATGGGGAAAATAATCCTAGGGTTTGGATTTCTTTTTAAAACTGAATCGATCCATGAGATAACTCTGTAGATGTGGATCGATATCGACAAAAGAATTTCATGACCTTAATCAATCGACTTGGACGGATTGCATTCTGGAAGTATTCGTAAAATAACGCAAGATTTGAACTAAACATATAAATTAACAGAGTGTATATTCATTATAAAAGGATTTGCGTGTATAACCAAGGATCCGCCATCTTTGCTTCAATATACCAAGATCTAAACTTATAAATACATAACAAGTGAAACCGTTTGCATACTAGAACTGAATCAAATCGTAAATTTTCTCAAAACTAAATTAACATATCCATCTTAATATTGAAAAGAAAAACAATTACTAAACTTGATTTCGATCGTCAAATTCGAAGTTGAATATCCGTTGAAGTTGCAGCTGAATCCGTACTCCAGTCGATCCACTTGATGAAGGTACCGACAACCCCTCGGTTCACCACCCTACCTTATCGAGGTTACTCTTCTTCACCTCGAACCCCCGAGATAATGGAGTCGTAAGAACAACTAGCCTCCCGAAAGGATCTCCCAATCCCCGTTCTGGCTAATCTCAACTCCAAGGATCATAACATAATCCGAGATTATGATGACCATCTAGCATTACGGAGCAAGAGCTCCCTTTCTCCTTCTCTTCCATTCTTTTATAACAAAAATCCAGGTGCCATGTGTCCTCACATACACATATATTATTTAATTTCAATATTTTATTAATTTTATTAATTTTATTCTCAAGTTACAAGTGTCTGTTTCTAACTCAATATGTACACCTAGTTCCCTAAATTAGTGCAAGGTAGGTGCAGTTGTCTCTAAGAGAGTCCCAGTTGTGTTTGTCTTCTCAAATATAGTGTTGTAACTAACCACATGTTCAATCTATATTTCTTTCCTTTTTTTTTTATAAATAAAATATTTTATTCAAAACAAAAAGTTTTCTAAATTATTTCTTTTATTTTATTTTTCTTTTAAAATAATAATAAAAAAAGAATATTTTAATCAAGACATTTTCTATTTTATTTAATTTCTTTCTTTTTCTTTTAAAACAAAAAGAAATATAATTCAATTAAAGATAAGAGAAATGATCATTGACTTTTCAACTTTTCAATCTCCTTTCTCATAAATAATAATATAACCATCATGATAATAACAATAAAATATTAATTCTTTTATTATTAAATTTTCTAGAATCTCTACACCTATTTTATTTTATTTTAATTATGCGTGCATGAATAATTTTATTTTCCCACTTTCTTTGTCTAGGTACCTCTTCGGCGGGCCCTTCTGACAGTATATTTCTTTCTTCTTATGGGGAGCACTGCGTAGCGATTGGGAGTCGTTACTGTGATCTCTCAACTACGCTCCTTGGAGACTAAGGGATGTTGAGGGATAAGGCTCTCCTTATTGCGCGCCCCTCAACTCATCGTAGACGACCAAATAATTATGGTCTTGCCCATACGGCATACGCTTCCCCGGGTGAGCTGAAACGGCTTCACCCGTGCGTGGATTACTAATTCAGGGTCGACAGTCAATCGTCGTACCCCTAAGTGTTCTTTCCGTTCTTACGACCTCGATAATTCCATTGTGGGTCAGTCGATAAATCGTCTTACCTGCCACTGCACACACTCAAACGCATATTAGTAGCGCTGCACTATAAAACATTTGTATCATCCTTTTCATTTTCTTTGTCAGTCGAGTATAAACAAATCATCATTTTTCATTTCAAGTAATTTCAACATTCATCATTTTCATTTTCTCAGTCAGTCGAGTATAAACAAATCGTCATTTTTCATTTCAAGTAATTTCAACATTCATCATTTTTCATTTTCTCAGTCAGTCGAGTATATCCATAAATCATCATTTATCTAACCATTTTCATTTCGCATATAAAATCTAAAGCAATCATTCATGGTCCAAGTTTTTTATAACTCTGGGTCACTTCAAACCAGTGCCCTCAAATAGTCAAATCGGTCATAGGTATCAAAAGTAGTCTGATCAATCATAGGTCTCAAATAATCTAATCAATCACAAGTCTAAAATAATCAAAATCAAACATAAGTGCTGAGGAGGGCATTACAGAAATGGAAAAATATATTAAGATTACACATTGGGATTAGTTGAGGTTGGTACTGTAACTCCCCCAACCTCCCAATTCAACTACCTCATGAATCTAACTTCCTTCCTTGGCCATAAATACAAGGGGAAGCCATGAGGAAAGGGCCAATGAAGAAGAAGATATTGTTACGCTGAAGGAATTTCTAAGTCATTGTGAGGAGCAGGATCCCAGAACTTGGTTGCAGAAGTGCTCGGAACAGATCAAGTATAAACTGTATTTGGTTGCATTTCTTTGGCAATAAAATATCGAGATACCCTTCCCGTCCCAATGGAATGTATTTTCTATTGAATATCTGACTGTAATTAATGTTAGATTGCTTTCAATCCCATTATATATTTACAGTCAAGATACGCTGAGGAAGGTTGATTTATTTTGCAGGTATATTACTGTGGAGATTGGGCGAAAGCTAGGACCAGCCGTCATAAAAAGGTACTGATTTCATAATCCTAATATCATTTTGTTTACAGTAATCAATGCAAAGTAGAATGTATCTATCTGTCACCCCATGTACATTGATAACATCCTTTCTCCTGCAATAGGGTATAATCCTTCACAATAGAACTAGCGAATCTGCTGGGGAGCACCGCTTTGTTTCTGCTCTTGGGACCTTATTTAGGTTTTCTTTCAGCTTTTACAGTCTCTTGGATTTCTGTGAGGTTTGTTTAGGTTGCCTTGTTGTTTCCTTTTGCCTTGATTCATTTTAGTCTGAGTGACCAAAGTTTCTTTTATTGCCTTTTAGGCCCCGTGCACTGGTCTTCTGTGCATACATAGGCGCATCTTTTGAACTGAATGCAGGTCTTTCTCACTGATACCCATGCACTTTTAGTTGTTTGCGCTAGTTATTACACCGGATAGCTGTGTATTTTCATGTAGGTATGAGCCTTTCATAGTAGGATTTGGTTTTCAAGTTGATGGGTCTACTTTTGGACTTTTATTTGCTTTTCTAGCTATTATTGAGACATCCTTGTCTTTTTTAATCTTGTTTTAAACTCTTGAAAGTCCCCTTTGGATTGCTTCACTTACTTCAGTACTAGTTTTTAGGTGTTTTTTCTTCTTTTTAAGTCTTTTGTCCTGTGCACGACTCCCTGCTAGTCACAGTAGTGCATCTTTTGCCCTAGACGCGTGTTTCAGTAATACAGACCTGTGCACTCTACGCTTGTTGTTTGTTGCAGTACCTGCACACTTTTATTGAGTTTTGCCTTTCATTTTAGGGTTTGACCTCAATTAGGAGTATTTTGGGTGTTTTCGGAAGACTTGATTGGTTGGATACCTTCCGAACTTTGTTTCAAGTTAGTCTGAGTTTGCTTAAAGTTTTCTTGATAGATTTTTCATTTTGAGTTTGTATGGTGGTAGAGTTGTCTTGGTTTTCTTTCCTACCCTATCTATTTGGCAGATTTTTTCCTTTGGTTTTTTATGCTTAGGAGCAGCCTATTGGTTTGTTTTTTTGTTACATGCATCCACTTTACCTTTTCTTTTGCATCTCGTTATAAATCTAGAGTTTTTTCACTGAAACAACTCTGTAGGTCAAGTATTTGTTAGTATTTGGATTTGATTGCTATAAGCCTTTAGACATTTTATCTTTACCCATGCTCTCGATAGATCTTTCTTGTTCCTTTTCAGATTCATTTTCTTTTACAAATAGAAGAAAAGATCAAAACTAAAAATTGGTAGCTTAAATGTAAGATTTGCCATCATTTTTCGAAGTATGATAGATTATTTTGCTATTTATTTTGAAAATTAAAAAGAATAAAATGAAAAAAGAAAAATGTTTATGTTTAGGATTGTCTATCTTTTGTTTTGAAAGACATAAACGAAAAGGAGTCTTTGTGAATTTTTAAGGCATCATTTGTACACACTTTACTTTCTTTCATAACCATACAACACACTTCACTACCCTTTTTGAGTAAGAAGTAGCCTCTAAAAATAATATTTAATAAAATCAATTAGCAACTTTTTCTTTTTAGGTTTGACACTACATCAACTAACTTAGGCTAGGATTTCGGGGTAGATCACTTTAGATTGTCCGAAATCGGTTTCATTGCTCAATAATCGTAGTAAGACAATCTCTTAGGAAAACCCACTTATATCAAAGTATCTTGGGAATGCTCCACTCAAACCGGAGTTAAACACGAGGCCATGTGAGACTAGAACTGCTGAGAATACCCCCTCACTTTCCTTTCAAACATAAACTAGAGCTGATTCGCGTAGGGGGGTCCACTAGTACTTTCAAGTGCTTTTGGATTTTGGGCTTTGCTACCCTTCCCATGCGTCTTGACTAGGATGACGACTGTTCCCCCAGGTATTTTTGTATTTGTGGTATCCTTAGTATCTTAACCCTAGGGATCTTCACAGGTATACTGGAAGGCTATTTCCACTGCACCTCGAACAGACATGGAAGGTAACCCTTTGCAGTAATCCCGGGAGGGCGGTTTGGTGATTCAAATGCTTGCACCCAGAGGACCTCCATTGGATGCCATGTAACTGACCATCGATACTCTATTGGTTTGTTCTGGGCCCTCATCATCCTAGACTAACTTCTAAGGGTATTATCTTTGTTTTCCTAGTTTTGATCACTTTAGTACATTTTTTTGTGGTATGTTGTTTTCTCCCTAGTCGAGTAGTGGCCACTAGGTTTTCATACTTAATTTTCTTTTGATTTAGCTGTGGAGGAGCAACCTCTTCATAGGTCACAAAATTTGCAAAACCTTCCACCACTCACAGTGGAGTGTCCACCACCACCTCGACGCCGGAGGACCGATTCCCGTAGTTCATACGAGCTTATGGGAGAAACTGAACCACCTGGAGAACCACCGATCAGAATTTAGGATCAACATGTCTTTGATACTGTTGAGGTTGAGGACTTAACTTCTCAAGAGTTTAACACTCCTTTCAACCCTCCTCTGACTGGACCAAACGATCCATTACTTGTAACTGTAGACTCTCTAGGCCAACCCAAGTATAATGCGTATTGGTTAACCCCTGGTCATTCTATGACTAATCCAG
Source organism: Larix kaempferi (assembly GCA_027924585.1). Classification (NCBI taxonomy): domain Eukaryota; kingdom Viridiplantae; phylum Streptophyta; class Pinopsida; order Pinales; family Pinaceae; genus Larix; species Larix kaempferi. Next base: position 8,887,022 of record BSBM01001409.1, on the reverse strand, counting down.
GAGATGAGACGAGAGTTCCTCAAACTCCCACTACAGCTATGGTTTTGAGAGTCCTCTCTCCTTCCTTTGCAAACACTGCGGCACCTAGATCTTCGCAGACTACTTCTGTGTCAAGCCCGTCTTTTAGTTTTAATGCTGGTACGGTAGGCATGCCGAGATCACAAGCTTCGACATCAGCTAATGTCTCTACCCCCAGTTTTGTACCATCTAATATCCCTTTGACAGGGATACCTTCAGTGACATTTACTCAACCTCCTTTTACTCAACAGATCCAGGGTATACCACAGTCTTCTCCTTCTACATCTTTAGTAGGATCAATCCCCACTGCATCGATGCCTATTATGGGTACGAAGACGGCACCGTCCATTACAACTACACCTGGTTTTAACCCCTACATAGGTTATAATATAAATCCATCAAATATACCTGTAGGGATTATCCCCTTTTCATTGTTTGCTAGAGGGGGCGGTAACATTTCAACCCACATTATGGAGGGGCTGACACCTATCTGCAATGGACGAGTGCCCCAGGAAGCAATCCTCTTTCTTATAGGTGGGACAATTTTAAGAATGCTTTTACCTCACAACCGATGGCTAGGGGAGACCCTAACCAACAGTACATGAACCAGGTTTTGGGAGGTTCCCCCTACCGAATTCCTGCTCACCAAATGCCATCGGCACGACCTCGTTTACCTTTTCTGGAAACTTTGAATTTGCCAGACCTTTCAAAACTTACTAATGATCCGGTGCGCCACAATCCTACATGGCCATCAGTCCCAACCAAGCTGCCTTCAGACATTCCAAAGTTTGAAGGAAAGACTGGCAAAGACCCTGGTGACCACGTTACTACGTTTCATCTCTGGTGCTCTTCTAATTCGTTGAACGATGATTCCATCAGATTGAAGTTCTTTTAGAGAACCTTGACTAGTGTCGCAGCCAAATGGTATATTGAACTGCCTGCAATTGCTTATGATAAATTTTGGGATCTGGAAACGATTTTTCTGAATCACTTTCAACTTCCTGTCCAGTATGATGCCGGTATAGACCTTCTGTCAACTTTTCGACAAAACAAAGCCACTCACTTATTTGACCATATTCAAGAGTGGTGAAGGAGAAAGAGGCTCATTAAAGCCGACATCCCTCCAAAGTTCCTATTAGAGTGGTATCTAAAATCACTCCTTCCTTATATTTCTAAGGAAGTAGCAACTTTTGGGGTGTCCTTCGAAGAGGAGGATATACTTAGAACCCAGCAGCTTGATCTCATATATGCTTAGTCTGGGATCTTATATGAGATTATTCCCAATGCGCCGAGATCCAACACAGATCTAGGTAGACCCAAGCCTGGACCACATACTGATGGCATTGTGGGTTCAGTAGATTCTGGAGCGTTTGAATCTTTAACTAAGCAGGTTCATGCCTTATCTATCAAATAGTCTGCTGCAGAAGCAACTTCAATTGCAACCTCCCCTTTGCAAATAGAATATGTACAACAAGTGCAGAAGAATCAAAAGGGCCCTCGGAAACCCAACAATAATAAAAGGAAGGGCAATAAAGGGGAGGGGAACCACCAAAAGCCCAAAAACACAAAAAATGTCGAGGAGGGAAAAAAGGATAAAAAGAAAGTGAAGTTCCCTTACAAGTTGTGCAAGGAGGATCACCTCACCCATCAATGCCCTCTGATGGAAGAACCTTAGAAGCTACTCCGTGAGAAGAAACCATCTGTCTTAAAAGACCCATTCCCTCACAAACAAGGTTCAGCTTCTGGAAACTCCATTGCTGGGGCACCCCTCATGCCTCATCAACTGATCAATCATTTATTAACATGGTTAATTCGGACATGCTTTTACAAACTTGAGCCAGAAACTATACTCTGGACTAGCAACAAAAAGATAAGGATGTTCCCGAATCATCTACCCCTCTCCACATTGAGAGACCAATAGATTTGCTGTCGAAGATTCTGAAAGGTGTCTTCAAACAGGATGTGCACAATCCTAACGCTCGGGATGCTCCTAACTACAATGTTGTGGAGGATTTAGCTCAAACTCCCTGTTCCATGTCCACTTTGGAAGTGCTGCAGAGTTTGCCATTACAACGCAATGCACTTCTTGCAGGGATCGGGAGCATTGACTCATCCAATATGCTTGCTCGTTTTGATATGACCAATATCAAACCCTGGTTTCCGTACCACGTCGCTCTCCAAATAGAAGTAGTCCATGGTCCCAAGACCATTGGGAGAGCTATTGTAGATGAGGGTGCATCTACGTGCGTAATGTCCATTTCTTGCTGGAAGGCTTTGGGATCACCCGAATCAACCTCCTCGAATACTTTGCTTACCGCCTTTGATGGAAGATTGTTCCGTCCACACGGAGTCTTACCATCATTCGTCGTTGAACTTGCGGGTAAGCTAGTATCTATAGAGGTTGAAGTAATGGATGCTCCGCTTGACTACAATTTGTTGTTAGGTAGGAGTTGGACGTATGCAATGCAAGCATTTCCATCGGCTGTTTTCCGAGTTATAATGTTCCCTCATGAAGGCAAGATCATCACAGTTGATCAACTTTCGTTTTCTCGGAAGAACAACCAGGCTTCATCGGATTCAACAATTTCATTGGTTGATGAGTCTCACCCAGCTAGTGAGAGTTTAGGAGCAAGGATCTATGGGTCATTAATGGGTACTTTTGACCTACCTGTTCCTGTTCATTTTATTGGTTCTGAGGAGTGTTCATCGACCGATATTTTCACGGTTTGTCCAACAACGAATCCATGGATTCTCCCCACTGAATCAGAACCAGTAGTGCCCCTATCTCTTGCAGAAGTGGCTTACTTAAATTCACAACATGCTGCAACAGAACATATTATGACTCCGTTGGTCTCTACCAAGTCAGATATGGATTATGCACCGGCATGGTCAGTGGACTCCATCTACTCTTTTGACTGTCTAGATACTGTTTTTCCCTCTGATGAGGCTATTTTGGAAGCAATGATAGGCCTGGATCATCCTTGGGAACACATGCACCATAGGCCTTATTTTCTTCCCGATTTGGACAGATAGAGAGAGGAGAGTTTTCAATGAGACTCAGTGGTAATGTTGATTTGTCCGCTGTCCCTTCTACTTCAAAAGCAGTTTATGCCGAAGGGAATATGGAAAACATATCGAGAACTATTCTGATCAACATTTCCATCAAACCTGGAGTTGTGGAAAACCTTTTCATTGGGGCATATTGTTCTCCGGAGGAGATCACTTTGTACACCAATCTGTTTAAGGAGCTTCGCGATGTTTTTTCCTGGTCTTATGAGGAGATGCCAAGCATTGACCCTGCCATTGTAGATCATGCCATCACAACTTAACCAAATGCTAAACTTGTGAGAAAAAATCTCCATCCAGTCAATCCTATAAAAACAACAGCCATTAAGGTGGAAGTCGAGAAGTTGCTCAAAGTCGGATTCATCTATCCAATTGCTATGACAGAATGGGTCTCAAATCATGTTCCGGTAGATAAGAAGCAAGGAACCATTCGAGTCTGCACAGACTTCCGGGATTTAAATAAAGCTTGTCCTAAAGAGAACTACCCCACATCGTTCATAGATCAGATCATCGATGCGTGTGCGGGTCATGAAATGTTTTCTTTCATGGATGGTTTTTCAGGATATAATTAGATTCAAATAAAAACTGAAGACCAACACACGAAAGCTTTTATTTGTCCTTGGGGGACATTCTCTTATCGGAAGATTCCATTTGGCCTCAAAAACGCTGGAGCTACGTTTCAGCGCGCATTGAAATTCGCTTTTCATGATATCAAACACGTAGTTGAAGCTTATCTTGATGATCTCGCAGCGCAATCTCACAAGAGACGAGATAATCCCGATCACTTGAGAATTGTGTTTGAACAATGCAGATATTACAAGATTTGATTGAATCCTAATAAATGTGTGTTCTACGTCAAGTCCGGACGTTTACTGGGTTTTATTGTATCCAGTCATGGTATCCTGGTCAATCCACTTAAAGTTGAGGCTATTGTAAATCTGCCTCCTCCTCGAACCCTAAGACAACTTCAGAGTTTGTAGGGTATGTCCAACTTCTTACGATGTTTTATCATTAACTATGCCAAAATCACAAAAGGTTTCATGAGACTGCTCAAACAAGACACCTATTTTATCTGGGATGAGGCTGCTCAAACTTCATTTGAGGCCTTGAAAAAGGCATTACTTTCAGTCCCGTTGTTGAGCCCGCCAGACTATACCAAGGATTTCCTGTTGTACCTGGCTACATCTGTATACACAATCGACATAGTACTTGTTCATGAAGATGACAAGCTCCAAGAGCATGTCATTTACTATTTGTCACGTGCCTTAATAACTCTTGAGATTAAGTATTCTTATGTGGAGAAGTTGGCATTGGCTGTTGTCCATGGTGTTAAGAGGTTACATTACTACATCTTATTGCGAACTACCATAGTGACTGCTGAGGTCAACCCGTTTCAATATGTTCTAACTCGATGTATCATCGATGGGAAATTCAATAAATGGATTGTAATCTTGCAGGAATTTGACCTAGTTTTTCAATCAGCTAAGTCAAATAAGTCACTGGTTTTCGCCAAACTAATCTCTGAATTTCCTAGTGACATAGTACACAATGAAGAAGAGTCATCATTCTCGGATGAACACATATTCCTTATTGCATCCTCTGACCCATGGTATGGGGATATTTTAATATATCTCCAGACTTTGAGGTGTCCTCCTACTTTCTCTAGGGAGGAACGACAGAAACTGAAGAACCATGCAAAGAACTATCTCATCATTTCTGATACTCTTTACATACGTGGGATAGATTCCATTTTATGTCGTTGTCTAACCTTAGAGGAAGCCGAAACAATATTGAATGATGCTCGCAGTTGAGCCTGTGGTGGTCATATTTATGGGTTGGAAACAACCCAAAAGATACTGCGTGCTGGTTATTTTTTACCCACGATCTTCAAAGATTGTGTGGAAGCTGTGAAACACTATTAGCCTTGCTAGGTTTTCACCAAAAAGATGAGAGCACACCCAGCTCCTATCCATCCTATGATTACAATAGGCCCCTTCACCAAGCAGGGGATTGATTTCAAGAATGATAATCTAGTTTCTGCTAGATTTCATCATCACATCATTGTTGTTGTCAACTACTTCACCAAGTGGGTCGAGGCAATGCCTACTGTCAAAGCGGATGGGGAAACGCTGCTTACTTCGTATTCAACCAGATCGTTTCTAGGTTTGGTATACCTAAAGAGATCGTCACCGACCACGGTGGAAATTTTTAGAACTACATGATGACCGACTTATACACCATGTTAGGTTTTCTGCAGGAACATTCGTCTTCATTTTATCCACAAGAGAATGGTCAGGTCGAAGCGGTCAACAAAACTTTGAAAACCATTTTGCAAAGGACCGTTAATGCCAGTCGATCCAATTGGCACATCATGCTATATCCATCTCTTTGGGCATACCGACCTAATGTTAAGACTGCCACCAGGTTCTCTCCCTTTCAACTATTTCATGGGATAGAACCAGTTGTTCCGGTTGAATGTGAAATTCCTTCATTGAAGTTGGTTGTCCAACTACTCCCCGACACTTCAGTTTTAGAAGAAAGTTCGCTGCACCTAGAACATCTCGATGAGCAGCGGGATGCGCTCACAACAAATGAAGCACATAAGAATCGAGTTAAAGGTCAATATGATAAGTTTGTCAAACCTAGGGTTTTTCTCGAAGGAGACCTTGTTTTTCTTTATGACCAAGACAAGGAACCCTTAGGAGCTGGGAAGTTCAAGTCAATGTGGCTTGGTCCTTACATAGTCTCTAAGGTTCTGAAGAAGGGTGCTTACGAGTTGACAAATTATGAAGGTAATAGGTTTCCAGAGCCTAGAAATGGGCTCTACTTGAAAAAGTACTACACTTAGGCCTCTGTGATTTTTTATGTATTATAGCTGTAAATTTTGTAGAATTAGCTTTTCTTGTGGTTACATTATGTCTTATGTGTCTATTGATTTGTGTTTCAGATGTCGAATGAATACTTTATAGGATTTGTTGATGGCGCTATTCACCACACTCATCAGTTGGCTGCAGCTGCCTGGGTTATTTACTCACCGACTGGCCAACTAGTCTCTTCGGGAGGGGCTTGTTTAGGTCCCACAACGAATAATGTGCCTGAATACAGCACGGTCATAGAGTTACTCTGAGATGCTCTTTTACCATGGCATTTCACATCTGGAGGTAAGACTCGACTCGCAGCTAGTTGTGTTTCAGTAAATGGGTGAATATCAAGTTAGGATCCACAGGCCCGACATCTGCAAAAGACAATACTTTTAGTATCTCAAACTCATAAAAAAATCATATATATAAAATGAAAAAATTAAATAATTTTTCAAAAACAAACTTACATATCTCTTCCCATGCTGATCCCACCATGCCCAGTAATCCTCATCAATGTAATAAAGGTTTCTCTCACCCCCACCTTGGCACTTGAAGACATCTACCCAACGTATCATTAGGGGCTCACAAGGATTGAGCGGGGGCAAGGCCATACCGAGACTCAATGCAGGTACCCTCTCAAAGATGAAGGTACATAGGATACTTCCGTAGCCAAAGTTCTTCATCCTACCAGTTTTGCATCTAGTAAGCTGAATTTTCATGTTCGTCAGCAAGCTAGAACACCAGTCATAAATAAACCCACTCAAGCATTCGATTCCCACATGCATATAGTTCCGTGAAGCAAGGTGTTGTGTCGTGCTTCCTCCCATCCAGTTGAGAATACTCAATATTAATTTCAGTGGAAAGATCTCAACGCTTGCTATCGAAACTTGACTACTGGTCTTTTCAGTACCCAATACGCAGTAGGTATTGACATAATCTTGCACCAAAAGGGAACCCACACTTCAATAAGAACCTTTGAGATTCACTACCTCTCCTCTTCGAGAGAGACCAGTGATGAAGTAAATGTCATCAATTGTGAGTTCGAGTATCTCCCCTTGGAGATTCAACACACCTTCATTGGCATCCCAATACCTTACCATCCTCTCGAGCAATTGAGTTTGCGCCTTCATATTGACGGTTCAATAGAATTTTGGTATCCCGCATCTTCTTAATGCATGTAGAGTTAAAGGATCATTCATAGCCTGTCGGTCCATTTCCTCATGCTCCCTCCCACTCCACACAATTACCATCCTGCACAAATCAAGCATGGAGTTGGTCAAACACTTGTTTTTGCCCTACTTTTTGAGGTATGTAGTACTGTCTTAGATAGACAGTAGCATCCCGAACACAGCTGTTTTACAAGAAGACCAATGCACTTTTATTGAGTGCGCTAGTTTTTTTCAAAACAATCCGCGCACACGCAGAAACATATTTAAAACTTCAATAAAAAATAAATTTGACCACCAAAAAACCATAAATTTTCATGCAAATGAAAGAGCAAGATGATAACTTACTTGGAAGAGGTAGAAGTTGGTTTCATAGCCCAGTTCGATTGCAACAAGCAAAGGAAGTTTGAGGTTTTCTCTCCACACTTTTCCCTAAAAACTTGAAATGGTGAATTATGTTTTTAAATTGAAATTATTTATAGAATTTGGGTTTTAAATTTTTACCCACTTTATGAAATCTGGTATAGTTTCAATTTATTCTTTTAATGTTTTATTTAATTCATTAATGTCTTTTGAGTTTTGGTGGATTAGGTAAACTATACATTGCAGGATTTCACTATATCAATCTATCAAGGTGTGTTTTCTTCATTGACATGGCAAATTAGGTACAGTACTGTCTAGTATTTCATGTCATCGAGAAAATTTCTTTTGATTATGCGATATATTACTAACTTGGTTGTCTAGAATTCTATCATCTAGCAGGTCATGATAACTTATGTCCCTAATGTTGTTTAATTTTTTTAAGCCCTTGTTTGACTTCCCAAAACAAATAAGATTGCCGAGTATAGTTGTCTTTTCAGACTCGTTAAAGGATTTTAAGTGACATTCGCTTAAGTATAAGTTTACCCCTTTTCCATACTTTTGTAGATTGTTTACAAAAAAGGAATACTCTAGTCATACGTGGCGAGAAGAGTTCTTCTCTCATTCTTTTACACTTTTTTCGGGTCAGGAGACTAACTGTACGAAAAAGGACCATTTGGAGTCTTCTTTAGGGTTTTCGGACTCTCGAAACATGAAAACACCAACGAGCATTCACCTACTTGGGCTCAATGTGAAATCCACGAGATGGTATATAGAGGATTGTTTAAGTTTTTGAGACTCTTTAAACAGGAAAACACCGGCGATCACATACCAACTCGAGCTCGATACCAAAATCCACGAGTAGGTGTATGGATTTATTGTTTAAGTTTTTTAGACTCCTCAAAAAATAAAACACCAACGAGCATAAACAGATCCAGGCTCGATATTAAAATCCATGGATCAGTTTTATAGAGTATTTGTCTATCTTTTCTTCAAAATCTGTAAAATATGAAGAAAGACTATTGAGTTTGCTTTCTTAGACTCATTAAAACAACAAGAAGGGTATTCTTTGATAAAAGGAATAAGGGAAGAGAAGGGTATCATACATCTTTTCAGTTTCAAAGGCAGCTAGTCAGTCATGTCCTTGAATACAACACATGTTTTGAGTCCATCATTCAGTTGGGTTTCAATTTTTTACCTTAGGGTGAACCTGATATCAGAGTTTTTACTCCTCCAATTGGTTATTCTTCCAATCATATGGAGAATCTGCTAATGTATCCTACATTGCAGGTTTATATCACGCTACCGTAATGTTAAAAAGCTTCATAAGTCACTTTTGTGTCGTGTTCACTGTTCAAGGATACAACCTGTGTCGACCATTCTGTAGTTACCTTGACTTCATGTGTCGGCCATCCTGGTGTCAGTATGTTTCATCTTGTTATTTGTCCTACTCCAAATCAGCTCAATCTTATGAATGTTCCTCGTGTTGGATAATGGAGGATGATTTAAGGACTCCCTTCCAACGGACTTCTTCGCATCAACTTCAACTCATTCTACTCTGGAAATGAAGTTTAGAGTTTTAAATAGTACCTTGGGGATTGCAGTCTTTAGTGGCAGTTTCCCTCGCTATTGAATAGTGGGAATACATCAATGTCTCCTATTTGATAGATTCTTCAAGTGTTCGACTTCAGGACCATTTATTCACACTTGCTAGAATGTACTAGGTACCTTGGGCCCCATTAACATTATCGATGGAAGCCCTTGCATTTGTTAACGGTATACATCAATGACCGGTAATCAAACGGTACCCCCCCATGATTGAATCCATCTCATTTATTCACATGGACAGGGTTCATACCTTGGGATGTTTTGGATGAATACCTTGGGATTCTGATAGCATCATTATTCAGGTTATTACCCAAGTTGGGCAAGATTGAGCCACACTCATTTTTGGCTCTTCATGAGACATAGATCCAGCTTGTTGTTATGGCTATGATCTCTTATGATTGACATGGATCCACGGTTGTATTTCAGTGGCCATTCTATATATACATCTCCCAGTTATGTATTGGAGATCATGTTGTATCACACCGAACATCTATATGATGTTAAGATTTTATTTGCTCGCTGACCTTGATCGTTGTTTTTAGGTACTTTTGTGACTTTGTCCTGTGGTTTTTGCTCCTCCTCTGACTTGGAATTATAATGTATTTCGGTCATCATTTCCCTCTGACCTCACACATTAGGAGGCATCTGTTATAGGTCAAATCTGCACTTCTCCATCCATGATCACATTGCTCTGTCGATCACACAAAAGGACACTATGGATGGAAGAGCTAGATTGAACTTGGATGATTTACTGCTGAGATCACACCTATTCAGCTAAAAATTATATTTTTTCTGCATATTTCATCAAAGATGCGCTACTATTACAACTAGCATCTAGCGTACTATGCGCTGGTTCTACTAAAGCAGACCCGCGCACTTATCTCAAAAGTGGTATGCGCTAGTCTTGGAAAACACTAGCCGCGTTCTATGCGCAAGTTGTCTAGTGTGATACCTGCGCACATATTAAGATGAAATGGAAAAATATATTAAGATTATGAATTGGGATTAGTTGAGGTTGGTACTGTAACTCCCCCAACCTCCCAATTCAACTACCTCCCAAATCTAACTTCCTGCCTTGGACATAAATACAAGGGGAAGCCATGAGGAAAGGGCCAATGAAGAAGAATCCATTGTTACGCTGATGGAATTTATAAGTCATTGTGAGGAACAAGAGCTTGGAACTCAGTTGCGGAAGTGCTCGGAATAGATCAGGTATAAACTGTATTTGGTTGCATTTCTTTGGCAATAAAAGATCGAGATACCCTTCCCATCCCAATGGAATGTCTTTTCTATTGAATATTTGATTGTAATTAATGTTATATTTCTTTCAATTCCATTATATATTCACATTCAATATATGCTAAGGAAGTTTGATTTATTTTGCAGGTATATTACTGTGGAGATTAGGCGAAAGCTAGGACCAACCGTCAGAAAAAGGTACTGATTTCAAAATCCTAATCTCATTTTGTTTACAGTAATGAATTCAAAGTAGAATGTATCTATCTGTCACCCCATGTACGTTGATAGCATCCTTTACCCTACTATAAGGTATAATCCTTCACAACAAGGGGTAAATAACCCTAAGGTGCCTCTTCTAGGAAATAGCCTATGACCCTTGAAGAGGTCACAAAACTCATTAAATCCATGGCCAATGAGCTCACCAAAGTCAAGCAGGGTAGGTTTCTTACTCTTTTTTAGGGCCTTATCTTAGAGCCCAAAATCAACCCATCAGAGGCCAACCCCAATATAAAAGAGCACCTCTTGCTCATCAAAGAGAAGTTAGACAAGAATATCTAAATCTACCTTAGTATCCTAGAGCTCAAGCAAACATGATGGCTCCTCCAACTCTCCACTATGAAGAATATTATGAACCTATGGAAGAGGATTTTAATAAGACATGATTTACATATGTTGTTTCACCCATAATATGTTGAGGCTAAACATTCCTTCCATGTACAACTAGGAATCAAAGATCTGCTAATGATGGCAGAAGAAGAAATAACTCGGGAAGAAGAGGTCTTCTAACAAGAAGATAACCAATTCAACTTGTCTCCTACCCAACTTCAAAGGGTAACAAATAACATAATGACACAAGTGAGGATCAATTATGATCTAAGGCTAAGGCTTAATGCTCTAAATTACATAAGGGAAGAAGCTCACAAGAATCCCAATGATAACATGAGAGAGGTTGCTAAACCAATCCAACAGGCCCACAGAGAAGCATCCCTTCATGAAATTGACTTTAAGTAGCCAACAATCCCTATTAGACAAGAGGGAAAGGTAGAAGAGTTAGGTAAGGCACAAACCTTACCAAATACAGTCCTCTTGAAGCCTCCACCCATTAAAAAAATCCTAAAGATGTTCCTCCTCCTCCATCATCATTTGATATCAAGTATGAACTAAGGAGGATTGTGACTCATATGTCTCTCCCTAAAGTTTTAAATTACCCAATTCTAAGGAAGGAAGTATGAGCCTACTTAGGATTCTACGAGACCATAAATGTGTCAATTTCCAAGCCTCATCCAACCCAAGATAAGTCTTCTCCCCAACCTTCAGTTTTAATGATATTGAGTGATGAGACCCATTTGCAAGATGAAATTAAACCTCCAATATTATGAATCAAATATTGTTATGGGAAACTTGCCTAATGGGATTGTACATCTTACCACACCATTCTATATCACCCAGGAACTTCAAAATTTTTATGTTCATAACTGCCTATATGATTTTGGTGCTTCGAATCCCTTGATGCCTCTGACTATCATGGAAAATTTGGGACTAGATATTAGTAGACCTTACAAAGAACTTTTCTCCTTTGATTCCAAGAGATTCCAATGCCTTGGCATGATAAAATTTTTGGTAGTAGGGATTTTCCAAATACCCCAAAACATGTAATGATGGATGTAGTTATTGTCAATGTTCCTCCTAGCTTTGGTATGCTTTTATCAAGACACGAAGGAACATATGCTGGGAGTAGTATCCAGTTTGACCTCGCATATACCACTACCCTAGTCTTTGGAGGAGAATTCCATAGGTTATACAGGGAATCTAAAATGACCTATGTCATCCATGACCACCAAAGTCTTACTAAATTCCCATCATATACCAGAAATAACATAGAAAATTTCCTCCTCAACCATCATTCCCCTACCAATGAGAGAGTTGGGTAGTTAATAGCTACAAAAAATGAAAATGAGGACCCTTTTATCCTATAGAATTTGTACTTTGATAGATATTGTAACAAAGGAAGCAACATAGTAGGTGTTATGTTGTTAAAATATCCTCTTGGGAAGGAATTTCCCCATGCCTTTAAACTAGATTTTGACTACACAAATAATGTGGCTAATATGAGGTATTGATCCTAGAATTATAAATGTTGGAGCAGGTAATTTGGACCAGTTTTGGGAGTTGCGCATCGGAAGTGGACCGCGCAAAAATTAAGCCAAAGGACCAAAGCGTGAAAAAGGTAGAAGTTAGTTAGAAGTTGTTGGGAACTTGGGTCCACATTGTAATGGGCTCATCCCAATCTGAAATGTATAAATATGTAAGGGGTCTGTGGGTTAAGGGAGGTTGTCCTTTTAGTCGTTTGATTGTTGTTATTGTATCTAGGGTTTTGTTGGCAAATTTACATTGTAACTTGGTTCTACTCGCTTGTCCCAACAATTGGTTCTGTTGCTGAGACTGGAATGTATGACTGAAGGGAAGGTGGAGGTTAACTAAAGGTTTTGTGGAGGTCGACTAAGGAAGAGATAGAAGAGTGATTACAAGAAAAGGATTATGAATTTTCCATAGATCGGAATAAGAACCCTCAAATCAACATAGAATGGTGGTTACAAAAGTACATATACTATGAGTTCCCTATAATATTGGTTGAATGGCTGTTAAGTTTAGCTGAATAGAACCTAACATTTCACATTATTAGAACGAGGGGATGGACCCCTAAATTAATCCAGCAAGTCAATACTATAAGTAACCTGATCTCAAACACGGTATATTTCTGGTTGGATAGTGTATTGAGGGGTTATGTTATGGATTTTTCTATAGTCTATACCCAATTGTACAACGTTACTGACAGGGATTTATTTGAGGGTCCGCGTTGAATATATTTGAAGTAATTATATACTTGGGTCAAGATGTTGCTATGTGACAAAGGGACTATGATATTGGAATCATATCACCCTAGTAGCTAAGTGTCCCCAAGCGCATAGGGGAACTAGGGGATGACTAGAGGAGGGTCTGAGTAAAATAAGGAAAGAATGAATGAAGAGAAGATGAGCTGAGAATGTTGAAAAAATAAGAAGATGTGGTGGTAGAATAGATTGGATTACTATGTGGTGGAAAAATATTTCAGAAAGATAGTAGGAAGAGGACTACGAGTGTGATAGAGGAACAACACATTGAGTTTGAAGAAAGAGACATGTACATAGGATTCCATATCAAAGGACTATAACATATAGAAAAGGAAAAATACCTTCATCTCATTCCAACATAAAAAGATAGCCTTACTTAGGCTAGGATTTGCGTCGAACCCACGACCCCGTGTGTGTCTCCAAGATTTGAGGTAATAACTAAAAATTTGTCACTTGTAGTTACTAATAGTAGTAAAGGTAGCCAAAGTAGTGGAAGTAGTGAAACAACTCAAATTAAGTCAATAGTACCAACTCAGAATACCATACACACCACAATGGCAGGGGTAGACCCCACCTTGCATATGCATGTCTTCCATGGAGCGGGGACACACGAGCCACATTAACATTTGTTTGTTTGTCAGTAAATATGGAAAGTAAAGCAATTCCAGGTTGAGGCTACAAACATCACAAAACTGGTAACAACATCCATAGATCACGCATTGACCTGGTACATGAGGTATCAAACCAATGCATAAGCCAGAAGGTTGGACAGCACCAAAAAAGACTTGTTAAAGGAGTTCAAGAAACCAAAATCCAAGTCACGTTGCATTATAGAATTGAAATATATTAGAAATTTGTTGAATGAATCAGTTTGGGACTTTGAACAGAGATTCATAGTGCTAATGTACATGCTAACATTACAGATCCCAGATGAGCAACATAAGGAGTGGTTCATTGCAAGACTGTTACCACATATACCCTGCCCCTTGATGTAGTAGAAAATTATGTCACAATTAGATGTGCTAGAGATTTCCATGAATTTAGATGCATCCACTGTAGGAGAGAATGACACAGGGATGGATCAAGTTCAGTCTCAACTAGAAATGTCGATGATCCAATTCTAGGAGATTGCTAAATGGAAGGAAAAGAGTGAAGAGATATGGTGTACATCCTGCAGAAATGAAGGTCATCATAAGAAGGAGTGTCCAACTTATAGGTATTATTTTGACACAGGAGCTCTAAATCCATTTCCCTCAGGAGGAGGGGTATGGTGTGATATACGTAGAGGGAATCATTCCCCCATTGTTTGTCCCTTTCAACAGAAGTATGCGAGCACTCCTAGAAGTTTGTTTTACAATTTTTGTAAATATGTAGGACATGATGAGAAGGATTATCACAGATTGGATCTAATGAGATAGCACCCTTCATACACATACAAATTCCAAGGGGAAGATGGAACGGAAGGTGTAGCATAACAAAATAACACTCCAAGGACTATAATCAAGGATGCTGAGGAGGATCCATCGGTTGAGGAAGAGGAGGATTTGGTAGAGGTAAAGTACCCATTATCTACTACAACTATGGACAACAAGGAAATTTTGCGTGGGATTTCTAGAACTCATGTATGACATGCACATACTACAAATAGCTGGACCATGTGATGGAAAATTTCCCATTGTTGGTCATGGAATGGTAGGAGAAAAGGAATCAGATAATCAGAATAACCATAATGTGTAGATGATTGGAGCAAAGGAGAGCAGCGACCAACACAATTTAGCAATAATTATGCACAGAGGATCTAGAATAGGGGTTGATGCAATAAATCCAAGGATTTATACCGAACAATGGGTTTGAGAAGCTGCAAATCCCAACTCGATGTTTGATAACCGAAGAGAGAAGGGAACATACTAGCAAGCAAGAAAGGAGATAATAGGATGTGGAGCATCGACATAGAGACCTATGTATGACATGCCTCCAATCTACGATTATTCAATTCTAGAAAGGTTAGTTGAGAAGACAGGTACACTGAAAAGTTTCTTAAATAGTTGTTTGGAACTAATAAAGGATGAGACTTCATTGATTATGATCCATAGGATAATAAATCAATGCGTGCAAGAGGAAGAGATCTCTTTCAAACAATGAGTAGTCAATTAGGTGCATCACAAGAAGATGATGGATAGGGAATTCTAGCTTACTGTGCAGATCAATGACTATGACATGGAATTCATCATCTTAGATATTTCGTGAGATAACAACATTTACAGTTCAGAATCCACTTACGTGTAGTAGATTACTGGATGGACAATGTACTGGAGGGATACATTACTGAATTCGTTGTTGACACAATCAAGTCATACAGTGCAGCAGAATGTAAGTTCTTTGACGATCCGCACGGTAAGTACCTCATGTCGTTGAACCTATCGATCAAGAAGCTACTTTGTGAAAAGGGTGTGATGCGAATGGAATCTAATGAGTAGAGCGATTGTGCGTAGTGGCCATGGGTACTGTATGGACAACTGTCTGAATGAATGGAGAATGAGTTGAAATGATAAGAGGAGAAGAAAGTGAACCTAACGAAGAGTGTGGGTTTCTGCGGAGTGGGAGACAATTTTGGTTGAACACGAGGAGGAGAACTACGACAAGAAAGAAGGGTTGTAGTGCGACTGAAGGAGAGACTATGAACCGGTACCACAACTCATCGAGGATTCTAGCGACGAGGAGGAAGAATATCAACTCATATCTGAAGAGGAAGAGGAACTCGAAGAACAATTCCAGACCCGAGGATGCGACATACCCATGATCCCACGTACATCTCCAGAGACTGAGGTAAGACCTAGTAATTCTTCACATTTCTTTCAATCGAGTCAGAGTAGTGGCAATAGTCAGAATAACACTTTGACAAGTCTGCGCCAAAGAAGAACCTAGGAAAGGTAAGTGCTCTCCATTATTTTCTAAAAAAATTCTTAGCTCTAGTAAAAGATGAGAACGCATTAAGGGAATTGCACAAGTTAATTGGGGATTCTGAGGAAGAAGTGAGATCCGAAAGGGTTGTTAATCATGTTCATAAAAGAATAAAGACTCGAACTGTGAATTAATGCGCATATTAGTGACTACGACATGGATTTTGTTATTTTAGATTTGGGTTTAGATGTAAATATCCTCACCAACCAGAGATGGGAGAATATGGGTAAGTTGAAGCTAGTATGGTCGCCTATTTAGTTGTGGTTGGCCAACCAACAGAAAGTAATACCATTTGGTCGAATGGTTGATGTCCCTGCCGAAGTGGAGGGACTGCGAACTTTTGTAGACTTAGAAGTGATAGAGATTGTTGCTGACACTAATCCGTATCTTGCACGGTTGGGGATCAATTTGGAAATTCAAAATAAGACCATTATTAACTTTAAAAAAATAATTTTAACATTTGAAAATGAAGAGATTAGAGTTGTCGCACCTCTGGATCCACTGGAAGGACAAAGGTATGTCGAACCAGTTAAAGGAGATTATGATGCTCAATATATAGACGAAATTTATAATGTGTCATCCAAGATAAATGACTATACCAATACTATAGAATATGGCATGCTCAGTTGGCGAAGTGTTAGTTCATGTTCCTCTGAATCTGGCAAGGCTCTGGAAAATTGGCAGAATAGGTTACATGAAGTTTCCATGTGAAGATGCGCCCGTGTGACGAAATCACTGTGTTGGGTTGGTAAAGAGGTATGTGATCTTCCTACTTATGAAGGTTTACCCAATGTGGAGAAATTTATTAATGAATTTGAAGATAAGGTACCTGAACAACAACGCTTATTAGCACTAGATGTCACCCTAAAATAAACACTGATGAGATGGTGGGTTGTCCATAAGCACTCTGTAACCAGTTGGTCGTAGTGTAGAAGATATTTAGAAATTCATTTTGGTGAAGGGATTCCCTATATTGGTGAGAAGTATACTGGGCTGACTATCCTTGTAGATCATTTATCTACTTGTAGTACCATTTGGAAGAATATACCCAAGAATGAATGGGTGCATATGTTTATTCATACACTTGACACTATACCAAGGAATTGGTATATGTCGTTGGAGCCGCAACAGGGAACTAAAGAATGGAACAATTTGGATATGATATTCAAACAAAAATTTAATTATGAGCATGAAATTCCTACAATAGATGCAACCCTGTAGATTATCAAGGAAACATTTTTTGAAGAACTTCCGGGACTAGTCTCTAACTTTCCTCACTGGACTGCGACAATAGACAAAATGATGGAGTGCTACAAAATCAACAAAGGACCACATGATGATGATCCAAGAGATATCCATATTCCAAAATATGAAGGAAATCACGATTTAAAGGGACCTGAGATTACATTTGACAAATTTCTGAAGCCATTGAAGATTAAAAGGGTAAATATAGGCTCTCCTAAAAATCCAAAGTTTGCAAATATAGGAGATTACTGGGATGATGAAATGGTGGGAAAAAATACGATTTGGAATTGTTCTTCAAATTTCTCTTTCTCTTCATATAAGAGATGATACTCTTCCTCCTCGTTGCTAGAATCCTTGTCGAGCTATGGTACTCATTCGTCTTCTCTCCTTTCAGTCGCACTACAACCCTTCTTTCCTATCGTAGTTCTCCTCCTCGTGTTTGATTGAAATATTCTCCCACTTCGCAGAAACCCACACTCTTCGTTAGGTTCATTTTCTTCTCCTCTTATCATTTCAAATCATTTTCCATTCATCCATACCATTGTCCATATAGTACCCATGGCCACTGTGCACAATCGCTCTACTCGTCAGATTCCATTCGCATCACACCTTTTTCACAAAGTAGCTTCTTGATCGGTAGGTTCAACGAATTGAGGTACTTATTGCGCGGACCGTCAAAGAACTCACGTTCTTTTGCAATGTATGACTTGATAGTGTCAACAACAAATTTGATAATGTACCCCTCCAGTACACTGTCCAACCAGTAATATATTGCACGTAAGCAGATTCAGAACTGTGAATGTTCTTATCTCATAGAAGCACTTGTCTTTTATTATGAGTCGCATCCAAATAAGCACTTTAGTTATGACTTACAAATTTCTTCATGAATTATAAAGGATCTACGCTCACAGCTTACAGATCAGCAATTCAACTTCTCCAAAATAACCCCGATAGATATACCATAACACTTCATTATAGACTCAAAAACATGCCAGATACTGGCCCAAAAGGGAGATTAATCCCTTTTGAAAACAACTGCAGAGTAAATGAAGTATCACCCAAATTACGTATGGAAGCTGTAGGAACCAGGTTTCTATAGCATGGAAGGGTAATAGCTCGACATGCGATGCATTCATCATATAACCCATAAGATTAACTATTCTAGAACATCAATAGAATCAGAGATTCGACACATTCATCACTTCAACATAACCCATAACATCGCCATATTGATACAAGTGGATTTGAACTGTGAATGTTCGAGCTATGGTACTGATTCATGGTCTCTCCTTTCAGTTGCAATGCAACCCTTCTTTCTTGTCGCAGTTCTCCTCCTCTTGTTCGACCGAAATTGTCTCCCACTTCGAAGAAACCCACACTCTTCATCAGGTTCACTTTCTTCTCCTCTTATCATTTCAACTGATTCTCCATTCATCCAGACATTTTTCCATACAGAACCCATGGCAACCATGCACAATCTCTCTACTCGTCATATTCCATTCGCATCACACCCTTTTCACAAAGTAGCTTCTTGATCAATAGGTTCAACGACTTGAGGTACTTACCACGTGGACCATCAAAGAACTCATGTTTTGTTGCACTATATGACTTGATAGTGTCAACAACGGATTTGGTAATGTAACCCTCAAATACACTGTCCAGCCAGTAATATACTGCACATGAAATTTTTTTGTTCACACCTTTCAGTCGCTGTATCAACACTGGCATCCAACTTCGAGGATCACCTCCTTGCAAATTTGTCTTTTGCTCAGTTAATCTTTCTAACCATTCATGCAATATTACAGGAAAATCACCAAGCAAGGCCTCATGAATGTCAGTAAAAGTATACTTATCTAACCAACCTTCATCGTCCAACCGGGGATGCTTGTTCTGTACCTTCGCAAATTCTTTCAGCTGCTGATCTACCCAATCCTAGATCTCCGGTTTAGTCGGATGCCACAAAATTCCCCTTCACACAAATCCCATAGATAAGAGAAGTTATAATAAGAGATCCCTATTATTGTGCAGGATTTATACCTTATAGTGAGGGGAGACACTACCAACTTGGGCTGGGTGATAGGTAAATACATTCATTGTATTGCATTTAGTTCCTACAAATGAAAGAGATCAAGATATCGAAATATGTACCTTTTATCGATGGCTGGTCCTAGCTTTTGCTTGGTCTTCTGCTTGATCTTCCACTATGATGAACCTGCAACACAAAGGAAACCTTCCTCAGCATATCTTGACTGCAATAAATATGATGAAATCGAAATCAATTAAACATCAACTACAATAAGATATTCAACCAAATGAACATACAATCCAATAGATATTCGATTTGGGACAGGAAGGGTATTTCCACCTTTTTATTGTCAAAGAAATATGAATCGGTACAAGTATACCTGATCAGTCAAGATGCTTCTGCAACCAAGTCCTAGGCTCCTAGTCTTCACAATGACTTGGTAATTCCTCCAGCGTAACAGCACTTAAAGCATTCCTTCTAGGTCTCTCTCTCATGGATCCTCCTTGTATTTATGGGACAAGGTAGGCAGTTGGAATCGAGAGGTGGTTGAATTGGGAGGTTGGAGAAGTTGCAGAACCAACTTCAATTAATCCCAATTCGTAATCTTAATATATTTTTTTATTTCATCTTAATATGTGCGCGGGTTTCATACAACAAGAGTAGCGCACAGAGAGCAACTTTTGTGCTTTGCAACAAGCATTTGCAACTTTTTTGAAGGTGTGCGCTGGTTGTCCTTGATTAAAGCAACGCATTTTTTGACGTGTGCACTGGTTTACTATAGAAAGAGTAGCGCACATGTGGTGAAACCTGAGAAACATTAATATTCTCAGTTGTAAAGAGTAGTTCCAACCATAACTCATCTAAGTCAACCTATCTCTTCAATCCATGGTGTCCTTTTGTGTGATTGACAGAGCAATGTGATCACGGATGGAGAATTGTAGATTTGACCTATAATAGATGCCCCCTAATGTGTGAGGTCAGAGGGAAACGATTTCCGAAATACATTATAATTCCAAGTCAGAGGAGGAGTAAGAAACTGCAGAAACAAGTCACAAAAGTACTTGAAACAACGATCAAAGGTCAGCGAGCAATTACAATCTTTGACATCATATAGATGTGTAGCATGATACAACATGATCTATGATACATAACTAGGATATGTATATATAGCATGGCCAATGAGATACATGCGTGGATCCATGTCAAAATGAGAGATCATAGCCATAACAACAAACTGGATCTATGTCTCATGAAGAGCCAAAAATGAGTGAGGCTCAGTCTTGTGCAGCTTGGGTGATAACATAAATATGGTGATGCTATCATAATCCCAAGGTCTTCATCCAAACAACTCAAGGTACAAACCCTAACCATTTGAATAAATGAGTTGAGGTCGAACATGGGGGGTATCATTTGATTATTGGTCATCGATGTATACCGTTAACAAACGCGAGGACTTCCATCGATAATGATAATGGGGTCCAAGGTACCTAGTACGATCCAACAAGTGTGAATAAGTGGAATTGAAGTCAAACACTTGAGGAACCTGTTGAATAAGATATATTGATGTATTCCCATTATTCAACAGTAAGGGAAACTACCACTGATGACTACAATCCCCAAGGTACTAATCGAAACTCTAAACTCCGTTCCCATAGCCTAATGAGTTGAAGTCGATGGGAAGAAGTCCATTGGAAGGGAGGCCTTAATGCATCCTCCATCATCCAACACAAGGAACACTCAAAAGGTATGAGCTGATGTGGAGTAGGACAAGTAACAAGATGAAACAAACTGACACCAAGATGGACGACACATGAAGTCAAGGTAAATTGCTGAATGGCCGACACAGGCTGTATCCTTGAATAGTGAGAACGACACAAAGTGAATTAAGCAGTTTTTAACATGAAGGGGAAGTGATATAATCCTGCAATGTAGGAGACATTAACAGACCCTCCATATGATTGGAAGAATAACCAACTGAGGGAGTAAAAACTCGGAGATTAGGTTCACCCTAAGGTCAAAAACTAAAACCCAACTGAAATGATAGACTGAAATAGGTGATGTGTTCAAGGACATGACTGACTTAACTGCCTTTGAAAATGAAAAAATGTGATATACCCTTCTTATCCCTTATTCTTTTTGGTAAAAGAATGTCCTTCTTGTTGTTTTAATGAGTCCAAGAAAGAAAACTCAATAATCCCAACCATGTAAAAAGTTTAATGAGCCCATGGGAGGAAGACTCAAGACCTTCTTCATTGTTTACAAAGTTCGAAGAAGAGATAGAAGAATAATCTATAATACTGATCTCTGGATTTTAATATCGAGCCGAGATTTGTTCTTGCTTGCTGGTGTTTTCAATTTTAAGGAGTCTGAAAAACTTAAACAATAACTCCATACACTTACCTGTGCATTTTAATATCGAGCCCGGGTTGGTATATGCTCACCGGTGTTTTCCTATTTATAGAATCTGAAAAAACTTAAACAATCCTCTATATACCCTCTCGTGGATTTCACATCGAGCCCACGGTAGGTGAATGCTTGCTTGGTGTTTTCATGTTTCGAGAGCCTGAAAACCCTAAAGAAGGCTCCAAAAGTACTTTTTTCGTACAGTTAGTCTCCTCCACCAAAAAAGTATAATACGATGAGAGAAGAACTCTTCTAGCCACGCATGACTAGAGTATTCCTTTTTCATAAATAATCCACAAAAGCCCAGAAAAGGGTTAAACTTACACCTAAGCGGATGTACCTTCAATTCCTTTATCGAACTTGAAGAGAACAAGTATGCTCGGTAATCTTGTTTATTTTTTCAAATAGTCAAAACAAGAGCTTAAAACGACTTAAAAGACAGCTTCTAGGATCGTGGGTTGATGACCTGCCAAAGAATAGGATCTCAACAATCGCATTAGTAACTATCGACAAATTTTCTCAGTGACATAATAATGACAATATGGTACCTATATTGGTCTATCAATAAGAAAACAAGTCATTTCCGGTTTAATACTTTGAAACTCTAGTGAAAATTTGAAATACCTAGGTTAAATTGCCTCACCAAAACTTCTAGGTATTAGTGATTAAATAGAACCTTTTAGGGACAATTTGAAACTATACACTATTGCAAAAAGTAGGTAAAGATCAAAGTTCATTTTATATAAGTAATTTCAAATTGAAAAATCAAATATCACAATTGGAATTTTTAGGGAAAAATTGGAGCAAAACCTTGATCTTCCTTTATTCGCTGCGATCAAACCAGGCCACTAATCAACCTTCTACTTCCACCAAGTAAGTTTATTCCTCCCATACTTGCTATTTTATGCATTTTGTCAATTTTCATGGTCAAAATCACTTTCTAGCAATGTTCATCACGTGTTTCTGCATGTGAGCTACTGTTTGTGAGAAAAAGCAATGCATACTAGCCAAGTGCACTGGTTTTGTTGAGGAATTGCAGCGCTCAAACATGACTGTCCAGTGCAAACAGTAGCGCACACCCCTGAAAGTGAGGTAAAAAGTGGAAAAGACTAAAAATTTGATTGTTGCTTGGCAGGATGGTTCTTTTTTGGCATGAAAGGGAGCATGAGGACATGGATCGAGAAGCATTACAAGATCTGACAACCCTCCATGCACTCCGAAGATGTAGACTATTGAAATTTTATAGAACGGTCAACATGTGGGCACTAAACCGCTTGCTTGAGAGGCTTTTCCAATACTGGGATGTCGAGGCATTGGTGTTTGATATCTAAGGAGAAATACTGGAACTCACCATAGACGACATCTACTTTATCACGGGTCTCTCTCGGAGGGGAGACTTTGTGAACTTGAAAGGGTCCTCACGCAATGTGGGTGCCTTGTCCATGCAAGAGTATGTGAATGCTTACTATCTACCGGGAACTCAGAAATCTGGTAGTCAAATTCTGATCTCGACTATTGCAAGCTTCCCCCTCAAAGTCATCATGATTATTCTTAACCGGATGGGAGGGAGTGCTACCCAACATATTGCTTCGAGACATTATATGCACATAGGTATTGAATGTTTGCACAGCATAGTATATGACCGGTGTTCAAGTCTTTTGGCGAACATGGAGATTCAAATCTCGGGTTGTAAGACCGAAAGAATGAAGAACTTTGGGTACGGAAGCATACTTTGCACCTTCTTCTTTGAAAGGGTTCCTACTATGAGTCTGGGCATGCCTCTGCCCCCAGTTAACCCTCGTGAGCCAATGTTGTCTCGTTGGGGTGAGATATTCCTCCGCCAGGGTGGTGGTGAGAGCAACTTCTGTTACCATGAGGATGAATTATGGGGTTGGTGGGAAATACAAGTTCCAGCTCTCGAGCAGTTTCCATATGCAGGTATAGACTTCCGCAATGATCCTTAGATGATCCTTCCTCTAGAAGCGGCCTGGGGAGAGATAGGTATGTTTATGCTTTTGAAAAGTTATTTAATTTTTATATTTTATATATATGATTTTTATGATGAGTTTGAAGTACTGAAACAAAGTGTCATATGCAACATATGCAGATGTTGGACCAGTACGTCCCGAGGGACACCCCCATACTTTTGTGAGACCAGTGGTAGTGGGTGCAGCTGATGCCATGCTGGGAAACATAGAGAGAAAGTTGTGTCGGTTGACTCATGACATTCCAACTTACAGGATCAAGCGGATGTCGCTCGACATGTAGGAGGATGTGGTTGGTGTGCCCCCAGCCTAGATTAGACTACTGCGAAAAGTAGCTAGGCTGGTCATATGCTATCGAGAGGCAGCAGAGGTAGATGAGGCCCCACCTTCTCCATGGGAGAAGGATATTCTATGTATATTTTTTAGGCTATTGAGCCCAATTTTGTATCTTATGACATGAATCTGTGACAGACTTATGATCCAAACTCATACTATTTTTTGATATGGATATATATATATAGTATCGGTTATTTACATGTGTGTTATTGTGTTTTATGCATTTATTATGTGTGTGAATAATGCAAATGCCAATCTAAAACATATTTTGCAAATGAATCAGCTAATGCATTCAAGTTCCTTGGAATATGTTGATATGTGATATAATCAAACTATCTCTCAAGCAAATTAACGCATAGAAACTGACGTAGAAAAGTAGGATCTCTAACCTGATAAACACCCATTAACTGAAAAACAACTAATTGCGAGTCGAGTCGTACCTCCAAATGTGAAATTCCATGGAACAGAGCATCTCGGAGTAGCTCTATGACTGCACTGTATTCATCCACATTGTTCGTTGTGGGACCTAAACAAGCCCCTCCTGAAGAAACTGGTGGGCCAGTTGGTGAGTAAATAACCCAAGAAGTTGCGACCAACTAACGAGTGTGGCGGCTAGCACCATCAGCAAACCCTATAAAGTGTTCAGTCGACATCTAAAACATAAAACAATGGATGCATAAGACGTAACTACAACCATAAACAAATCTAACTCTACAAAAATGTACAGTTATAATACATGAAAAAGCACAGATGCCTAAGCGTAGTACTTCTTCAGGTAGAGCCCATTTCTAGGCTCAGGAAACTTATTACCTTCATAGTCTGTTAACTCGTATGCACCTTTCTTCAGCACCTTAGAAACTATGTAGGGACCGAGCCACATGGAATTAAATGTGCCAGCCCCTAAAGGTTCCTTGTCTTGATCCCAGAGCAGAACAAGGTCTCCTTCGAGAATAAACCTAGGTCTAACAGACTTATCGTATTGTCCCTTGACTCAGTTCTTATGCGCTTCGTTTGCTGTGAGTGCGTCGCGGTGAAGTTCATCCAGATGTTCTAAATGCAACAAACGTTCTTCCAAGACTGAAGTGTAAGGTAAAAGTTGGATAGACAACTTCAATGAAGGAATCTGGCACGCAATCAGAATGACTGCCTCTATCCCATGTACTAGTTGGAAGGGAGAGAACCCGGTAGCAGTCTTTACATTGGCTCGGTAGGCCCAGAGAGCAGGATATAGCATAATGTGCCAGTTATTTCTACTGGCATTAATAGTCCTTTGTAAGATAGTCTTCAAAGTTTTATTGACTGCTTCGACCTGACCATTCACCTGCGGGTAAAATGAAGACGAATGCTCCTGTCGAAAACCTAACATGGTGTACAGATCGGTCATCATGCTGTTCTGAAAATGATGACCGTGATCAGTCACGATCTCTTTGGGTATACCAAATCTTGCAATGATCTGGTTGAAAACGAAATAAGCGGTCGTTTCTCCATCTGCCTTAATAGTAGGCATTGCCTCGACCCACTTGGTGAAGTAATCGATGGCAACAATTATATGATGATGGCCTCCAACCGAAACTGGATTACAATTCATAAAATCAACCGCCCATTTGGTGAAGGGGCCTACTGTTATTACAAGATGAAGAGGAGCTGGGTGTGCTCGCATATTCCTAGTGAAAAACTGACATCTTTGGCAGTGTTTCACATCTTCCACACAATCTTTGAAGATTGTGGGCCAAAAATAACTTGCACGTAGTATTTGTTGGGTTGTTGCCAACCCAGAAAGATGACCCCCACAAGCTCCACTGTGGTCATCATTCAATATTGATTCTGCTTCCTCCAAGGTTAAACAATGGCGTAAGATGGAATCTACCCCATGTCTGTACAAAGTGTTAGAAATGATGAGGTAATTCTTTGCATGAGTCTTAAGCTTGCGTCGTTCATCCTTAGAGAAAGTGGTGGGACACCTCAAAGTTCGAAGATATACTAGGATATCTCCATACCATGGGTCAGAGGATGCAATGAGAAAGATATGTTCATCCAGAAATGATGATTCTTCCTCAACGTCCACTATGTCACTAGGAAACTTTGAAACCAGTTCGGCGAACACCAGTGATTTATTTGACTTGGAAAACTAAAAAAACAAATCAAATTCTTGCAAGATGACAATCCATTTGTTAAATTTCCCCCCGATTATTCGTCAAGTGAGAACATATTGGAAAGGATTGACATTCACAACCACAGTAGTAGTACGCAATAATATGTAGTGACGTAGCCTCTGGACCACATAGACAATATCTAATGCCAACTTCTCTATGTGAGAATACTTGATCTCAGGAGCTATCAGGGTGCGTGACTAATAATAAATGACATGCTCTTGGAGCATGCCATCCTCCTAAACCAGTACTATGCCTATTGTGTATACTAATGCAGCCAGGTACAAGAGGAAATCCTTCATGTAGTTTGATGGGTTTAACAAGGGTGCTAACAGTAATTCCTTTTCCAAGGCCTCAAATGATGCTTGAGCATCCTTATCCCACAAAAAGTAGGTGTCTTGTTTAAGCAGTCTCATGAAACCTTTTGTAATTTTGGCATAGTTAATGATAAAGCATCTCAAGAAGTTGGACATGCCCTGCAAACTTTGAAGTTGTCTCAGGGTTTGAGGAGGAGGCAGATTTACAATCGCCTCAACTTTTAATGGATCCACCATTATGCCACGACTGGATACTATGAAACCTAGTAGTCGTCCATATTCAATGTAGAATACACATTTGTTGGGATTCAATTGAATCTTGTAGTATCTGCACCTTTCAAACACGAGTCTTAAATGATCAGGATGCTCCTGTCTCTTCCGAGATCACGCTGGGATATCATCAAGATAAGGTTCGACCACATGCTTGATGTCGTGAAAAGCAAAATTCATTGCTCACTGGAAGGTATCTCCAACATTTTTCAAGCCAAAAGGCATCTTTCGATAAAAAAAGGTGCCCCAGGGACAAATAAAAGTTGTCTTGTGTTGGTCTTCAGGTTTGATCTGTATTTGATTATATCCTGAAAACCCGTCCATGAATGAGAACATCTCATGGCCCGCACATGCGTCAATGATCTGGTCTATGAATGAGAATATCTGGTCTTTTGGACAAGCTTTATTTAGGTCCTGGAAGTCAGTGCAGACTCTAATGGTACCTTGCTTCTTGTCTACCGGAACAGGATTTGAAACCCATTCTGTCATAGCTATCTAATAGATAAATCCAGCTTTGAGCAACTTTTCCACCCCTGCCTTGATGGCAACAGCTTTTCGAGGGTTAACTGTATGGAGCTTCTGTCTCACAGGTTTAGCGTTAGGGTGCATTGTGATGACGTGCTCAACAATGGAGGGGTCAATTCCTGGCATCTCCTCGTATACCCAGGCAAAGACATCACAGAATTCTTTAAAAAGATTGGTATACAAAATGATCTTCTTGGGAGAACAGTATGCTCCAATGAAAATATTTTCCACAACCCTAGGTTTGATGGAAATGTTGATCGGAATGGTCTTCGATATATTTTCCATATTCCCTTCGGCATAAACAACTTTCGAAGTAGAAGGGATAGATGACAAATCAACACTTCCACTAGGTCTCATAGAAAACTCACCTCTCTCTATCCTATCTAGTTCGGGAAGAAAATAGGACCTGTGGTGCATGTGTTCCCAAGGGTGGTCCACGCCTATCATGTCACCTACCCAATTTCTGAAATTATTATTTTATTGGCAAAATACTTTATGTTAAATCTTAATTGCAAATTTTTGTAATTATGACCAATTTTGGTCAAGGATGAATGTAATTACTGAATTATTATTATTTAATAAATTAAAGTAGGAGACAAACACCCAAGGGAACTGTTAAATGAGTGTTCATTGACCCACTAGGAGGAATGGAAGCTATTAAAAGGCATGGGACAGATGGCAGCAATTGCACTTCACCACTAGCTATTGGTTATGGGACAACTACCCCTACAAATGTGGCATTATCCCCCAGGTGGAGGGAGTGAGCAGGCAGCTCATTTAATGACCAGTTAACAACTGAAAAGGCATAGGTAGCCTACATAAGGCAAATTCGAATTGAGCAGGCAGCTCTTACACAATATTTTCTACATAAATATTCCTCATGTGCATCAAGTGATGATTGAGAGATTCGAATAGGGAGACTATGTGAGTGCATTGTAAGTCTGCAAATTATTTTGAAAAAGAGAACTAGAGGTGTTGGTGTAGGTCCCTTTGACTGCTAAGTCTTTAAGACTGGATAACTATTACTACTGCAAGTTGAGGTCCTAAGCTTCTAAGTTTCTTCCTCCTGGTGGTTCAGTGAACAGGCTCGGGGGTCCTAAGGCAAGTAACTTGGCTATCTTCAGGAATTGGTTGGGTGGAACAGGCTCCTTGGGCTGTTTGTTTCCCTTCAGATTAACCAGGTTTTACTGTTTCCTATTTTGTTTACAGTTCAATGTTCTGTCTAGTAGAATTTATTTAAGTCTATTTTATAAAAGAATTTATTTTATTTCTGATTTATGTTCCATAACTCCATGATGAAGTCTGTTATTTATCGATTCAAAACCATCTCTATATTTTTCCACATGCTGTTATTTGCATTGTACTCTAGTATAGAGAAGCAAATTAAATAATAGATGAGAGATAGGAAAATTGCCATTTGATTGGTTGGATAGATAATTTTAGTAAGTGATTTGTTTTCCATTCTGACCTATATCTAAATAGAGTAAGAATTTACTGTATAAGCATAGACAGTGTTATAGGATTCTTTTGTTATCTCATAAAATATAAATATAGTTTAATTTCTGCATAGTCATGTATTTTCCTCCTATTTCTATTCAATCAAGATAGCAAACAAATGCAATTAAAATCATACATATCATGTTTCCCAAGTAATAATATTTCCAGGGTTTGTTTTCACAGTTACAAGAACTAATCAACTTATAGTTTTCCGATCATCATACATACTTGAATTCTGCATGAGTCTCCTATTTGATTTCATATATTAATTGTTATTGTAATAGTCTCGAAAACTAATACATTACAAACCCTAACTCTGTATTTAAACATCGTATTTTCTTTCTCTCTGGATTTTATCTTAACAGCTGTAAAAATAAATATATTCATTTCAGAAAATAATTACAAGCATTCTAGAAATAGAAGCTGAGTCACGGTATTTACACGCAAGAACATTGCAGAACAATACTATACAAACTTTAGTATTCACTTTTTATTTCATAAAATCTAAGGTTTTCAGTATTCGTTTCCAAGTTCATTTCAAAACCCTAAGATTGACTCTTGAGCCTTTTAGTACAACTGTATTAAACCTTACTGTTAGATGTCACATAGTCTTTTGTTTTTTGAGCTTCAAACTTAGAATGAAGGCGTGGCTAGGGTTCTAGCAACCCTGCCAAAGATACAAATTTTCAACATAAACGAAACATTACAAAAAGAAAAACATCACTCTACAGTTGCAGGTTCGAGTCGCACTCACCCAACATTCCTAACATAGTTATGAATGTTTCTTTTACCCATTACAAAAATCAAACCATTGTATTATAGACATAACAGTACTGAAACCTTGTACAAACAACACAGCTTTTGCGAATAATCAAAACTATGTCTCATCTCAAGTCTTATAACTGACAACCATTCTTTCGAAGATTGCAAAGTTGTACTATGGCCAGAATGCCATGACAAAAGAAATACATTTCACAATCCAGACTTGAAGGCTTGTTAAAACAAAGCAAAACCTAAACTTATACATTATCTTTTCCTACAAACCTAACTCATCAGTGAGTTGTTATCAACATCAAAACTGAGGACTTATCCTCTTTACAACTGTGTTCAAACAAAAACTTAAAGACGGCCATCACTCTAGTTAAGGATTTCTTTTCAACTCTCGTCATTTTGTTTTCACCATGCCAAAGGTACCTACGAGGGTTTTTTGAACCACCAAGGCTTACCAGGAGGGTGTTGGAGCATCCTCGGCCCGAGTTTGAACATAGCAACCCTCCAACGAACTTAACCTTCCAATTACATTTTGATAGGTTAAAACTTGAGAAACGCAGCAAGAACTTCAATATTACAGTGTTACTTTTACTATCAACGGAAAATTACCTCATTTGAGTGTTCCTGGCTTGAGTCTTTCCACACCAGCAGAACGACGAAGACTGTTCATAGTTGCAGTATCGATAGGATTCAATTCTTGGAACCACTCTAAATGCTAAGAGAAACAAGCTTCAAATGAATTCACCAAACCAAACTATCAACAAAACATTTCCACAGTCACATTGATTGTGCCGTAACTCTTTTCTCACAAAAACTGAAAGCCTGTAATCTTTAAGAACTTCACTCACAGGTCTGAGGTTTGAAACCTCCCAATAGCAAAAACTTCAAACCCTACATCACAGCAACACTGTCGGCCCTTGCTACCTTACCACTAACACAAAAATGAATGACAGGGAGAACAGTTTTCATTACTTACCCACGCAAAAATAGGGTTTCTTTGTCAACCCTAAATCTTATGAAGATCAACGGTGGAAGAGTTTCCAATCGGCATTTTGAATTTTGAGGAATAATGGCAATCAATACCACATTGATTGTTAATCTACCAAGTCGCCAACTCAATTGATATGAGTCATATCAAGACGCAACTCAGCATCGTATGGTAACTCTATTACATAGAGAACATCCACATAAGCATCCACTTCGCACAACTGATAGGCTATGGTATTACTATCAACCTTTGACACTTTCTATCAAGTGAAAACCATTACATGGCTATCCAACACGATAATCCAACAAAAAATTAGATAGAAGCATAAATGACCTAGTCTCGATACTTTAAACCTGCCAGCTTTTGTTTGTAATGAATTTAATTCCTGTACCCTCCATTATCAATACATTAGCATATGTATTTTTGCATAGTGTAAACTTTGCATCATTAATATGTATAATCGCTACCATATAAGCATTGTATTTTAATGTCTTTACGTTTAATATTTCATAACATTCTAATGTATGGAATTCGAGTTTATAGTTTGCAATTATTTTCAGTTTAGGTATTATAATAATAGTAACACATCATTGATGTATGAATGCATAGTTTTTATGTCACGTTATATTTCCATTTCAGTGATACATCATGATATTGTATTGAAATCCAATAGTAACATAACATTAGTTAACATACATAATGTTTGAATATATATATTTGCATAATTACCATATGCCACATTATATCATCTCTATAGTAGGTGTTTAGACCTTAGGGAAAAGTCTATTTGGTTTCATGCTTTAGCCATGCATTTTAAAATCATTGATAAATATGAGACTTAGGAATATTCTAAAGTCCTATTGATACAAAAATATATTCTGATAGTTTCATTTGAATTAGTATAAACACTTTTCCTCGAGATTTCAAATAGAATTATAAATGGAAAATTGTAACATTGTTTTGATATTTATAATAATAGCAATGTAACACATTTGACGACGTGATTTCAGTACTTTGGAATGTTGTAAGCCATCTTGAAAATAAGAATAGGAACCAAAATATCCATACCTCTAGTAAACTTGTTTTGCATAGAAATACTTAGAAATTATCACATTACAATGACGTTATTCTTGAAAGAATCTTGTACTCTAAATTCTTGTTGTCGTAGGAATTCTTACCTATTTTTCTGCACATGGGAAATTAGAATTCAAATGCCTTAGCTAAACATAGCTAAGTAAACCCCAGGGTACCTCGCAGGACCCGTTGACATCAAAGAAGCAAACTGTCAGCACTCCTTCAAAATTTCACTTTAGTACAAATAGTGCACAGCTTATAATCACATTTAGAAATACTAATCTCCTTACTTAGGAATTACAGTTAACACAAAAATTTTCAGTGTCGTAAGTATGTTAAAAGAATTATGACATGTCACAATCTTTAAATGTCTTTAGCTAAAAGATTCATTAATTAATTTGTCTTTGCTTAATGGTTTAACTAATCATTGCTACCTTCTTAAGCATTTATTACTTCCGCAATAGAAATGATGACATTTAATGTTGTTTTAAAAATTTTAAATTTTTATGAAATTATCGGGATGTTACATATCATAGCTTCCAAGATCGCCTCATCAAAGGGTAAAACAATGTCTAGACAATCAAACGAGTGGATAGAGTCCACTGACCATGCAGGAGCATAGTCCATATCTGACCCAGCAGAGACCAACAGAGTCACAATATGTTCTGTTGCAGCATGTTGTGAATCTAAGTAAGCCACCTCTGCAACAGATAAAGGCACACCTAGTTCTGATTCAGTTGGGAGAATCCAGGGATCATTCGTTGAACTGACCATGGAAATCTCGGACGAAAAAAATTCTTCATAACCAATCAAATGAATGGGAGAAGGTAGGTCAAAAGTGCCTTTTAATGACCCATATAAACCTACTCCCAAACTCTCAATAACTGGGCAGGACTGATCAACCAACGAGATAGTTGAATCCAATGAAGTCTAGTTGGTCTTCCAGGAAAACGAAAGTTGATCGACTGTGACAATCTTGCCTTCGTGAGGGAACATTATGACCCGGAAAAAAGCTAACGATATTGCCTGCATGGGATATGTCCAGATCCTACCCAACAACAAGTTATAATCGAGTGGAGCGTCCAAAACTTCAACCTCTACCGATACTAGTTTTCCCGCAAGTTCAACATCAAATGATGGTAAGACTCTGTGTGGACGGAAAGATATTCCATCAAAGGCGGTAAGTATCATATTAGAGGGGGCTAACTCAAGTTCACCTAAAGCCTTCCAGCAAGAAATAGACATTACGCACATGGACACGCCCTCATCGAAAACAGCTCATCGAATGGTCATGGGACCATGGATGACCTCTATCTAGAGAGCGACATGGTACAACAACAGGAATTTGATATCTTTCATATCAAAACAGGAAAGCATGTTGGATGAATCTACACTTCCAATCGCTGCGAGGAGTGCACTGCATTGTAATGGACAACTTTGCAGTACCTCCAAGGTGGACATGGCACAGGGGGTTTAGGATAAATCCTCCACTACATTGTAGTTGGATGTAGCCCTCGCGTTGGGGTGGTGCACAACCCATTTGAAGACACATTTCGAAATCTTCGACAGTGGATCCACTAGTCTCTCGATGTGGAGAGGGGTAGATGACTCAAGAACATCCTCTTGCTGTGGGTCCGTGGTATAATTTCTTCCTCGATTTTGCAAAAGAGCATGTGAATTAACCATATTAATGAATGACTAATTAGCTGAATTGGCACAAGTAGTGCCGCCAGCACCACAGCAGCCAGAAGCTAAACTCTGTCCGTGAGGGAAAGGGTCTTTTAAGACAGCAGGTTTCTTTTCATGGATCAACTTTTGGGCTTCTTCCATTAGAGGGCATTGATGGGTAAGGTGGTCGTCTTGACATAGCTTGCAAGGGAAATTGACCTTCCTTTTTTCCTTTTTACCCTCCTCGTCATTTTGCATGTTCTTGGGATTTTGTTGGTTTCCCTCCCCTTTCTTGCCCTTTCTTTTGTTGTTGGGATGTCGAGAGCCTTTTTTATTTTTCTGTAGCTGTTGTATAGATTCAGTTATGGAAGGGGAGGATGCAAAAACAGTTGCTTCTACAACAGGCTGTTTGAATGACAAGGCATGAACCTGCTTTGTTAAGGAATCAAACGCTACAGAGTCAATTGAACCCATAATGCCATCAGCATGTGGTCCAGGTTTAGGTTTACCTAAGTCAGTGTGAGACCTCGGCGCATCAGGAATAATCTCGTATAAGAGCCCAGACTGAGCATAAACCAAGTCAAGTTGTTGGGTTCTCAAAATGGATTCCTCTTCTGAGGACACCCCTGAAGTTGCAACTTCCTTAGAGATATAAGGAAGGAGTGATTTAAGGTACCACTCTAATAAAAATGCAGGAGAGATGTCAGCTTTAATGAGCCTCTTTAGTCTTCGCCACTCTTGAATGTGATCAGATAGGTGAGTGGCTTTTTTCTGTCGAAATGTCGACAGAAGGTCTATGTTGGCATTGTACCGGATAGGAAGTTGAAAGTGGTTCAAGAAAACAGTGGCTAGATACCAAAAGTTGCCATAAGCATCTGTTGGTAGTTCAATATACCAGTTGGTTGCTACACTTGTCAAGGTTCTTTGAAAGCGCCTTAACCTAATGGAGTCATCATTTAGCGAATTCGAGGAGCACCAGAGATGAAAAGTTGTGACATGGTCATCGGGGTCCTTACCAGTCTTACCTTCAAACTTCGGGATGTCTGAGGGAAACCTAGTGGGAACAGGTGGCCATGTAGGATCATGGCGCATGGGGTCGTTTGTGAGTTTCGAAAGATCTGGCAAGTTTAAATTTTCTAGAAATGGAAAACACGGTTGTGCCTATGGCATTTGATAGACTGGAACCTAGCACTGGGTATTTCCCACTACCTGATTCGTGTAGTGTTGGTTGGGGTTTCCCGTAACCATTGGTTGTGAAATGAATGGATTAAAATTGCTCCACCCAAAAGAAAGCGGATTACTTCCCCGGGCAGTGGTCCATTGTGGCTAGGTGTTAACCCCACCATATTATGGATTAATAAAATTACCCCCTCCTCCAGCAAACAAAGAAAAAGGGATACTCCCTGCAGGTATATTTGATGGATTAACATTGTAACCTGCATAGGGGTTAAAGCCAGGCGTAGTAGTAACAGATGGTGCCGTCATCGTACCCATAACAGGAATAGATGAAGAAGGGATCGATCCTACAATGAAAGTGGAAGCAATAGCTTGAGTTACACCCCAGAACTGTTGTGTAGCAAAAGAATGAGTGAAATTCACTACGGGTATCCCAGACAAAGGGACATTATTTGGTCCAAAAGTAGGGGTAGAAAATGAGGCAGATGTTGAAGCTAATGATCTCGGCATGCCTAGAGTACCATCATTAAAACTAAAGGATGGAGTCGAAGAAGAAACATCCTGTGACGAACTCGGTGTGGCAGTGTTTTTGAAAGAAGGATTAATAATCCTTGTAGCCATAGAAGTTGTGGGAGTTTGAGGAACTCCATGCTCGTCTCTTGGGTTAGTCATAGTATAACCAGGTGTAAACAAGTAAGCACTACACTCATCTTGTTGAAAACCTACAGGTACTAGAAGTGGATCATTGGGTCTAGTAAGAGGAGGGTTGAAAGGAGTACTAAACTCTATACAAGTTAGGTCCTCAACCTCGACAGTATCAAAGACTTGTCAATCCGGAGTTCTGGGTTATGGTTCTCCAAGAACCTTTGTTTCGCTTGTAAGTTCAAAAGAACCACGGGAATTTTTCCTCCGGCGTCGCGGGTGGCGGTGGATGCTCCACAATGAGTGGGGGAAGATTTTGCAACCTCCAAGACCAACGAATATGTTGGTCCTCCACAACTATAAAAATAAAGTAAGTAAAAAACCTAGTGGCCACTACAACTAAGGAGCAAACAACATACCACTAAAAAATTTCCTAAGTGATCAAACCAAGCAATACAAGGCAAATACTCTCAGAAGTAAGTCTAGGATGATTAGGGCACATAACAGACTAATAGAGTACTGATGGTCAGTTACGTGGCGTCCAATGGAGGTCCTCTGGGTGCAAGCGTTTGAATCACCAAACCGCCCTCCCGGGATTATTGCCAAAGGGTTACCTTCAACGTCTGTCCAAGGTGAAGTGGTAATATCTGCCCACTCTACCTGTGTAGAGCCCTAAAAGGTTATGATATTAAGGCTACCACCAATACAAAATAACCTGGGGGGATAGTCGTCAGACTAGTCGAAAAGCATGGGCAGGGTAGCAAATCCCGAAGTCCGAAAGGACTCCCGTACGCGAATAAACTCTAGTTTATGGTTGAGAGGAAAGTGAGGGGGTATCCTCAACAATTCCAATCACCCACAGCCTCGTTCTTAACTCTGGTTTGAGTAGAGAATTCCATAATTATTTGATAGAGATGGATTTACCCAATAGATAGTTGTACTATGATTGTTGAGTAATGAAGCCAATTTCGGGTGGTTTAAGGTGATTTAAACCCGAAATCCTAGCCTAAGCTAGTTGATGATGTGTATACCTAAAAAGAAAAATGTTGCTAGTTAGTTTTATAAAGATTTATTTTAAGGGCTACTTCTTACTCAAGGGTTGTAGTGCGATGTGTGGAATTGTTTCGACGGGAAAGTAAAGTGCATGTAAAGTAATGCTTTCAAATTCACAAAAGACTCTTTTTCTTCTCGTTTATATTCTTTCAAAAACTTGAAACTAGGCAATCCTAAATCAAAATTATTTTTGTATTTTTCTTTTTAAATTTCAAAGCAAAGCAAATTATGCTACTTCAAAACAATGATAAATCCTACTACTAAGCTATTGAATCCTCTTTTTGTCTTTTCTAATAATTGCACAGATTAAAAAAGAACTTGGAAAGGAGCAAGTAAGACCTAAAGTAAAGTGTGAGTAATACAAACAACCTAAAGGCTCAAAACAAACAAATCAAAAGACTTGAGGAAGACTCAACCTACTAAGTTGTTTCAAAAGAAAAAAATTTAGGCTTGGAAACAAAGTGTAAAAAAAACAAGGAAAAGAAACGCATGTAATGGAAAGGAAAACCTAAAAGGTTGTTGATCCTAAGAACCAAAACCCTAAGAAAACACTAAGCCAAGCAAAGGAGTAGGTAAGAGAACCAAAAAGTGATCCTACAAACACACGGACTCAAAAGAAAGCTAACTAGAAAGCTTTGACTCACTTGGACTGAATTGAAAAGATAATCAAAAAGTATCTAAACCAAGCAACCTTTCAAAAGCACCCTAAGTACTCAAACTTGGGGTCAAACCCTAATGGAAAGGATAAGACACAATGAAAGTGTGCTATTGTTGCCACAAACAACAAACGTTAAGAATGCAAGTCTGTATGATTGCAACAAGCAACTAGGGCAAAAGTGTGAAGCTATGTCTAAAAGAGAGTAGTACACAAACTTCAAAAGGGCTAGAAAGAAGTGAATACACTTTAAACAATTACTCAAGCAAGCAAAGAAAAACTAAAGGACTTCAGAGAGGTAAACAAGACTCAAAAGAGACATAGAAGTCTCAGGGGTCAGTCAGGGAAGCAAAGCAAAAGGCTGGAAGTGGAACCAAACCAATGGAAATCAATCCCTAACAGAAAACTGGAAGCTACAGGAAAATGCACTACTGTGCAGTGCAGAAACCAGCGCACACTAGGAAAGATGAGCTATTGTTCAGTGTACAAACCAGTGCTCATCAGGAAAAATGTGCTATTGTAAGTAGGGTAAACTAGCGCACATGTCTCAGAAGGACACAAAAAGGCTTTGCAACAACAAACTGATATGAATCAAGCAAGAAAGAACATGAAACAATGACCTATAATACCTCTCAAAGAACAAATAAACTGAAATAGACTGGAAGAAAAACCTAACTAGGTCTCCTAGAGCAGAAAAACACACGGTTACTCCCCAGTGGAGTCGCTAGTATGTTGTGTAGGATTTATACCTTATAGTGAGGAGAGACACTACCAACTTGGGCTGGGTGATAGGTAAATACATTCATTGTATTGTATTTAGTTTCTACAAATGAAAGAGATCAAGATATCGAAAGATGTACCTTTTATTGATGGATGGTCCTAGCTTCGCTTGGTCTTCCGCTTGATATCCTGCTATGATGAACCTGCAACACAAAGGAAACCTTCCTCAGTGTATCGTGACTGCAATAAATATGATGAAATCAAAAGTAATTAAACATCAACTACAATCAACTATTCAACCAAATGAACATACAATCCAATATATATTCGATTTGGGACAGGAAGGGTATTTCCACCTTTTTATTGTCAAAGAAACATGAATCAGTACAAGTATACCTGATCGGTCAAGATGCTTCTGCAACCGAGTCCTAGGCTCCTTCT
Organism: Larix kaempferi; assembly: GCA_027924585.1. Taxonomy (NCBI): domain Eukaryota; kingdom Viridiplantae; phylum Streptophyta; class Pinopsida; order Pinales; family Pinaceae; genus Larix; species Larix kaempferi. Next base: position 8,848,910 of record BSBM01001409.1, on the reverse strand, counting down.
CTTCACAATGACTTGGGAGTTCCTCCAGCGTAACAACACTTAAAGCATTCCTTCTAGGTCTCTCTCTCATGGATCCTCCTTGTATTTATGGGACAAGGTAGGCAGTTGGAATCGAGAGGTGGTTGAATTGGGAGGTTGGGGAAGTTTCAGAACCAACTTCAATTAATCCCAATTCATAATCTTAATATATTTTTTGATTTCATCTTAAGATGTGCACAGGTTTCATACAACAAGAGTAGCGCACAGAGAGCAACTTTTGTGCTTTACAACAAGCGTTTGCAACTTTTTTGAAGGTGTGCACTGGTTGTCCTTGAGCAAAGCAACGCATTTTTTGAGGTGTGCGTTGGTTTATTATAACAAGAGTAGCGCACATGTGGTGAAACCTATAGAAACAGTAAGATTCTCAGCTGTAAAGAGTAGTTCCAACCATAACTCATCTAAGTCAACCTAGCTCTTCAATCCATGGTGTCCTTTTGTGTGATCGACAGAGCAATGTGATCACAGATGGAGAAGTGCATATTTGACCTATAACACCTATCATACAATGAGCAGTCAATTAGGTGCATCACAAGAAGATGAGGAATAGAGAATTATGGATTACTGTGCAAATCAAGGACTATGAAATGGACTTCATCATCTTAGATATAAGATCTTATGTGAATGTACTAAACAATGCTGATGGAAGTGGATATCCTAGTGGAGGAAAAGGTGATGAAAATAAGTGAATCCATTCAAGGATTCCTTGCAAATATTGTGATTTGGAAGCAATAAAGGCGTCTAGTAATCCACCAAAGGAGAAAAAACAAAGGGAGCAAATGGCCAGTGCAACAACATCAAATATCAAAAATATGGAAGAAAAGTGTGCGTAGATGTATGAGGAAAATACCCAAATATGGAAGTAGCTCATCGAGGATTCTAAGTTGAAGGTCATTGAACAAAAAATGTAGCTTGTGCAGGAGAAGCATAGAAACTAAAGGAAACAATGAGTACTCTACCTCATGCACAAAAAATGATAGCAATGACAGAGAATTGCCAGCAGTAGTTGGAGATTAATCAATTAAGATCCCACCAATAGAGCATTGCACATAAGTTAGAGCCACTATAAGAGGAAGCATACAGAGTGATAGAAGAACTTGCTACAGTATAAGCAATCGTAAATAAAACAATATAAGATACTGAGAAGAAATTGTAGGCGACCCTCACATCGTAGATAGCAGAAGGCATTACATGATAGGAAACCAAAGCAAAGGAACATGTCGCTGTTGCAAGAGAAACACTTTAAAATCTAGTAGATACGGTGAAGGCAGCGCATCAGAAGGGTTGAAGTGACTTGGGACATAGAACGTGTGTGTCTATAATTGGAAAAATCAACGACTAAGAACTTAACATGATGGAAAATCCTGATCAAATCTCAGCCAAGTACAGGTGAGTGAGGCACATCATGATGAAGAGGGTCAAGGTACTTAATAATTGGTTATAAAAGGAGTAGGGGATTGAAGACTGGAGTAGTTAGGTCGTTGGGTATATGTTGCAGAGTTGTAGAGACGGAGGGAAAACCAGAGGTGTAGAGCGAGGAAACAAGGCCGACGCTACAGAAAGAAGATTCACAAAAATTTGAGAGTTGAGGAAGCTGCGACACAGAGAGCCACGACGCCACCAAAAGACAGTGTATTAGTATAGAGATAAACCTAATGAGTAGATATAAGTGTTGGTTGGAACTCTACTCAAATCAATGATCTAGATGCCACTTTCCGAGGGATGGGAATCTAGTTGCAAAGGTGTTATGCAGTAATTAGCGTACTCCTAAGGCGAAATATCTTAATCGAAGAAAGTGCAGTCGTAGACTGAAGTTGCTTGAAATGAGCAATAGGTGAGTATTGGGGGATTATTGGAGTAGGTAATTTGGACCAATTTTGGGAGTTGTGCACCGAAAGTGGACCTTGCGACAAGTCATCCAAAGGACCAAAGCGTGCAAAAGGTGGAAGTTAGTTAGAAGTAGTTGGGCACTTTTATCCACATTGTAACGGGCTCGACCCATTCTGAAATGTATAAATATGTAAGGGATATGTGGGTTAAGGGTGGTTGTCCTTTTAGTAGTCTGATGGTTGTAGTTGTTCTTTAGTTGTTTTGATGGTAGTTTGAGAATTGCTTTCATGGTACCTTCCTGAGTAGTTGATGTGTAATGCTGGGGTATTTTTGGGGTTTGTTATAGAGATCTGATGTGCAGTGCATATGTTTTGTAAGATTGTTCCAAATGATAATAATATTGAAGTGTACCTTTTTTGGAGCAAATCTATTATGTGTTTGCTGTGATGGATGTTCTTTTTATTGTGCACATGTATGCTCTATTTCTATTATTGCTTTGGATGTGTTATCATTTCTTATGAACAAGTTATCTATTTCTATGCATGAAGTGAATGTATGGTAGATAAGTAGAATGAATTCCTTCTATCCCTTCAATACTGCAAAATCTTGGTTCCCGTAATCCCCATAGATTCCTCGAGTGAGACTTCATCTTCTTGTAGGTGATGCCGAAATAGACAGTACCTAGGGATTTGTTGGTAAATTTACATTGTAACCTAGGTCTGCTCGTTTATCGCCAACAATAAACAGCTAGGAAGATATAAATGAAACAAATGAAGGATTTCAAGGATTTTGATTTGTTGGTGGGCTAGGTAAAAGAAACATGTCAGGAAAGACATCCAAGGATGAAACAATACAAGTATGTTGTATGGGACCTATTGGACAACTTCTTTGAAGATTCTAATATTATTGCTGTCCCCATGGAACTAAATCACAAGGATGATAGCTTGGATACGTTTGTTGTAATTTTCATTCCCCTAGACTTGGACCACATCTCTTTTTCTATCAAGATCATCCATTGGGTTGATGTTCATAGAACAATATCAATCCGACTCAAGTATTTGAGGATGATCACAAAATTAAAAATTTCGTAAGATTAGTGGATGAGTATGTATATATGCACATCGATTTAGAAGGATAAGAAGATGAAGAAGATAAGGAATACTGTATCAAAAGATAGGTTTCAAATCACAGCTCCAAGCGCAACAAAAATGCCCCATAGTTCAACTTTTAAGAATGGAGTGATCTCTTAATCATGTTGGTCTTTGGGAGAAAGGAGACTAAGACTTGTGCTTCCTTCAAACTCTCTCAAGGCTAGAGTATGGAGTTGATTCTTTTAGGGGTTGTCTTCATGATGTCTTGACCAAAAGAGGACTTCACAGGATTGTAACAGTACTTCACAAGGATATTCGTTTGTTCCTCATTCCCATGCTATCTACATCCTTTTGGATGTTCATGTATTTGAAAGCTTTTGTTGTTTGAGCCTTCCAAAAATAGTTTCCTTAAAATTTCAATCTTTGATTTGGGTTCTTCAATCCATAATGTCCTTTTGTGTGAGTGGGGGATTTTATTTGATTTGTCAAGCTTCACGGACGGAGAAGAACCTAGCTTGAGCTGAGTCTTTTGAACAACTTTCTAGATTTGAACATTTTGCTTTTATCTCATCCATGCTTTGATTGAGGTGAGAATTTCTGGAAATCAGACCCTTTGATGTAAGCCTTTAGTCTTTTATTTGTAGCATGGGATCATTTAAAATACCATACCTCTGTGAAGCATGCTTCCTTTCCATGGTTCCATAATAGCAAGGAAACCTTGAGACATGAATTAATGTTAAAATGAGTGGAGCCTCAAGATAGTGAGAGAGAAACATTGGATCATTAGTCATTTAACTGGGGTTATTTTGACCAAACAGGAAGAGGTCTCCCCATTTTCAAAGGCTGATCAGTGGAAGAAAAGTCACTGAGACTCCTTCTCTTTACAAATGATATTCTGCCTTCAAGATTTCGATTTTGCTGAGAGTTTTGTACTACCACTAAGCCAGGGGTCGAGTTGGGTTTTATTAGCCTAGAAAAAGAGGAAACTCATATGAAAAGTGAGTGAAAAAGACAAACCTAACTACTGAGACTATTTCTAAACAAAACAAAACAAAAAATCAACAAAGAAAGTAAAAGAAAAAAAAAACTGTTTATTTATGTACAGAAAACCTCAACGAGACTAGGAAAAGTATTGCTTCAAGGCGAGGCTGTTGAGGGGAAGGGTTACTTCCTCTCCTTGGAGGTCTGTTAGCTTGTAAGTGGATGAGCCGAGCTTTGCAGAAATTTTGTAAGGGCCTACCCATAAGTGTTGGAATTTCGTGTGCATTGCCTTGCCTTCGTGAGGATGGTCCCATTTCAAAACTAAATATCCTACTTCAAAACTTCTTTTACCAGACTTCATTTTATCGAACCATATTTTGACTATATCTTGGTGTTGGTGGAATTGGTTCTTGGCTTTCTGTCGGGCTTCTTCAAGTTGAATCAGGGTGTCAATCCTGGATTGTAAAACCTGACTACTAGACCCTCGAGAGGCTTGGGACAACTACAAGGATGGAAGTAAGATGTTGGGAGGGAGGATGGCTTCCTTGCCATAGACAAGTGTGTAAGGGGAAACCCCTAATGCATTCTTGGGAGTCACCCTATATTCCCATAAGGCATTTGGGAGAGCTATATTCTAGCTTCGTTGATTTTCAATCACAGTCTTCTTGAGAATTCGGATGAGGTTCTTATTTGAAGATTCAGCTAGTCCATTTCCCTAGGGGTATTAATTGGCTGAATAATGCAATTTAATTCCCCTTTCATAAACAAATTCATTTATTTTAAAAGACGAGAAATAAGTGGCATTATCAAACACTAGGGAAATTGGAACCCCAAACCTCGTTATGATGTTCTCTTTTAAGAAACTGATGACTGCATCTTCATTGATCTTGTGCAATGGGGTAGCCTCCGTCCATCTAGTGAAATAGTCCGTGGCTGTCAGGATGTATCGATGTTGCAGAGAAGAATTTGGTTGTATCTCTCTGATGACATCTATACCCCACTGTTCGAAAGGTTCTGAGATGATGATCGGCTGCAAGGGTCCTGCTGCCTTAGGTAATTTCCCAACACTTCTTTGGCACACATCACAGTTCCGTGCATAAGTATGGGCATCTCAAAATAAAGTGGGCTAGTAATACCTAGCTCTCAGTATTTTGTGAGCTATTGTCTTCCCTGAATAATGTCCACCAGCAGGACCATTGTGTAACTCTTTGACGACTTTACCTGCATTCTCCTTTTCTAGACATCTAAGAAAAATTCCATCATAATTTTTTTCTGAAAAGTATTCCGTCAATGATCTAATAAGATGCTGATTTTAAATGGAGTGCCCTTCTTTGCTTGGAACTCTAGTGTTCTGGTAGGTATCCTTGTTGCAAATAATGCACTAAATCCCTATACCATGATTTAGGAGCTGTGAAAATGGGAGATACTTCGACTGAATTCAACTCAGCTTCATTCTTCCAATCATGTTCTTCATCAATTGGATGTTCAATGAGCAATTTACATAGGCCTTGTCCTTTAATGATGGTGGCCGGTTTAAATTCTAAGTCATATTCTTGAAGAGCTGTGACCCAATTTGCCCTTCTTTCTCCCAACTCCTTTTGAACGAAAGGGGATCTGACAGCAGGGTGGGGAACTATAACTTTGGTTTTGTTCTTAAGAATATATGGTCTGAATTGTTTTACTGCTTTGAACATGGAATACGCCTGTTTGTCGACAACAAGATAGTTCAGTTCAACACCTTGCAGACTAGTGCTCATAAACGAGATTGGGTATTCGTTTCCTAATTCTACCTTTTGCGTGAGTACAACTGCGAGAGAGTCATCTGAAGAAAAAATGTACAAGATAAAATCTTTGTCAAAATCTGGGCTTCTTAAGGAAGGAGCATTAGCTATGACTGCTTTAATATCTTTGAATACATCCTTTTCTAAGTCTGTCCATTTGAATTGTGTGCTCTGCTTGACCATTTGCTGCAAAGGTTTAACAGTCTGAGCGAAATCGGGGACAAATCTTCGGACAAAATTGATAGTGCCCATAAATGATTGCATGGATTTTTTGTTATGGGGCATGGGAATTTTATTGATAACTTGCACTCTCCCTTGATCTATTGAAATTCCCTTTTTAGAAATGATATGACCCAACAGTTTACCTTCAAGAACAACAAACACACTCTTCTTGGGGTTTAAAGAGATACCATATTTTCGGCAGCGATAAAAAATCTATTTTAAGTGAACAACATGGTCTTCTCTTTTCTTTGAAAAAACTGTCACATCATCTAGATAGACAACAACACAATGACTGCCCAATCCTCGGAAGGCGATGTCCATTGCTCACTGGAACGTGGCTCCTGCGTTTATTAGGCCAAATGGCATTCTTCGGTATGCGAAAGTTCCCCACTTGGTGCGGAAAGTAGTTTTAAGACGGTATTCTTCAGCTACTAATACTTGATTGTAACCAGAGAAACCATCAAGAAGGGAAAAGAGTTCTGATCCTGATACCATCTGGAGAATTTGTTCCATTGAAGGGATGGGATAGTTATCTTTATCTGAAGCTCTATTCAAATTTCTAAAGTCAACACATAATCTTATCTCTCCTAACTTCTTTCTTATGGGAACTAGGTTAGCAACCCACTCGGAATGCTGGACCTTAAAGATTATCTTAGCATCAAGTAACTTCTTCAATTCCTTTTGAATCAGAGGTTTGAGAGTAGGGTGTATCCTCCTCAATTGCTGCTGAAATGACTTGACGCCTGCTTTCATTGGTATGATATGCTGAATAATGCGGGTGTCATATGTTTTCAAATCTTCATAAGTCCATGCAAAAACATCCTTATATTGTCGAAAAATATTAATGAACTTATCTCTTTCTCCTGGTGAACAAAATTTACCAAGGTTAACAAATTTAGGTTCAGCTTCAGTGCCTAGATTTACTAATTCGTGCTGCATAGATGAGATTTTGGTCTTGGTATTTGATGGCTTTTTGAATTTGATCTGCAGATCAAAAAGCATGTCAAGTGATCTCACCCCTTTGGGGATGAAATTTCCTTTAGCCTCATCTTTCTTTTTAAAACAGCATCATGCTCTTCTTCGTCTATCACAGCTTGTTGGAACATGTCTTCATTTGTTAGAAAACTGATAATCTGATCGTCATCATCGAAAACTCTGAAATTTGTGATATTGTCTGGGACAGAAGGCCTGAAAACTAGTTCAATTGAACATTTGTTATTAGTCGGCACCAATATGGAAGCGGAAGTTGCTAATAAATCGGCTGCAGCATTTTGTAGTCTAGGAATAGATTTTATATTGAAAGCATCAAAATGCGTAATTAAATCCCATACCTCAGCCTGATAACCTTTCAAATGAGGTGAAAGACAATGAATGGTATCTCTTACCTATCTTACAACTATTTCTGAGTCACCAAAAACTTTCAGGTACTTAACATTCAAACCGATGGCTTTCTTCAATCCATGGACTAAAGCTTCATATTTAGCAGTGTTATTAGTACACTCAAATTCTAATCTACAGGACAAGAAGTACTTATTACTTTCGGGATCAACTAGAATACAACCAGATTCGGATCCTTCCAGAGTCTTGGAACCATCAGAGTACAAAGTCCAAAAAACATTGTTTGATTTAACTAAGTTAATATCTTTATGATCTAAGTCAATGACTAAGCTAACTATGTTACAATCGATATCATCAGTCCAAGAGAAATGAAGGAGATTGGACTATTTATTTGATTCATGGCTAATAGTTTCAGATTGATAGTTACTCGGCTCGATTTCCAAAAAATAATTCCACAATACTGAAGATGAAAAGGTTACAGCTTCATTCTTTTCCTCTAGCTGAGTTATGTTTTGTTTCATATGTGGTTCTCTCAGTACTTTGATCTGATTTTGCCTATTTTGATATGGTAACCACAAGTGAGACCAATCAGTTGCAAAATAACCATCTAGTTTTGTAGACCAGTCCCTGATCAAAATCAAACCATAGGATTCAGGAATGTCAACCACCATTATATCAATGAACTGACACACTCTAGAATCTACTGACAACCTAATGAGCACATCCTTCATTTCCCCAATAACTTTAATAACAGTCCTATCTAACTGAATAATCTGAGCGGGAGATGGAATTGGTTGACCGTTAATCTTCTTACAGATCGACAGTGGCATGACATTCTAAGATGCTCCAGAATCTACCAGACAATTATGCACATTGTCATTGAAGCTTTCAAAAGTTAAAAGAAAAGGCAATGTTTGGGATTTGGATTTCCCGCCAATACTAGCCTCATTTATTTCAGGATCTTCCTGAGTGTCTATTAATGGAGTGTTGGGTTGGGATTGAAGAGCTTGCAACAACTTGTTTCATTGTTGGGGCAAACTACACATATCAAAGATCGAAACATTTGCTTTTACCTTCTTTATATCTTCAATGATGTCATATCCCATATCACATTTTTTTACAACTTTCATTTGATTGTCTGTCTTGCTCAATGTGACTTTTGGTTGATGGACTGTTGTGTCAATGTTTGGTTGTTTGGCAGCTGTTGGGTTAGCTTTAGGTTGAGGCAGAATGACTGTAATGTGTCTTTTAGGTTTGGACGTAGTTGAGCTCAAAACTAGATCTGCAATGGGACCTTTACTATGAGTGTTAATGTTTACAGCATAGATTGGGCTCTCCACGAGATCATCTTCTATTAATTCAGTTAAAGGTACCCAATCCCATAATACCGTGGTGGTATCTGGGGAGGGTTCCTCTACTTCAAAGTGTTTGTTCCTCTGGAGGATCATCTTGATCTGGAATCTGTGAGTCCAACATTTGGTTCATTACTAAACTCATAGAATTAATCTATTGTGGACAGCTCTTTTCAGAGTGAGGCTTTTGATGAAAGGTACAGAAGTGTTCCATTCCTATTTCATTTAGATTTAAAACAAGGGAGTTGTTCATAGGTGGATGAGGCTAGTCATTGTCTTCCCTTTTCTTGTAGAATGGTTTAAAAGGTCCTGAATGTACTAGCTGCCTTATCTTTTTCAAGATCTACAATTTTATTGGACAATTTCTGCATCATTTTAACTACGTTCTCCATATCTGTCGATGGCTCTTCTTTATTCCTAGTAAGCAGCAGGGGTTTTCTATTAGTTGTTGGCTTTGTTTTTGCATCTAAGGCATGTTTGGCAATGTTGTCTGCTTCTTTTTCCACCTTCATAGCTTCTTCAAAATTTTCTACCAGGGTGGTCTTCTTAGCTCTTTTGACGAACATTGCTATGGGGCCTTCAAGTGTTGTTGTATAATATTCAACTAAAGATTCTTTTGCAAGTTTAGTTGCTTTGCTGAAATTATTCAAGAGCGTAGTGAACCTTTGGTTGAAGTCTTGAACCTTTTCTTCCTTTTCCATTCTCATGGACAATAATTCTTTCATGAGTGTAGCTACAGTTTTCTGATTCCCATACTTATTTAAAAAACATTTCTCAAACTCTTCCCAATTGGAAATTGAGCTAGCTTGTAAGCTAAAGTACCAGGAAGAAAATTTAGGTTCTAATGTGTATGGGAAAAGCCTACAGACTACATCTTCATGATGTACATTTAAAAGATTCAAAGCTAAATAAAAAATTTTAAGATGATCTTCAACAGATATGCCTTTACCTGGGTCGTATTTGGGCAAACATTTCTCTGGATTTTTAGGCAAATCATGAAATGGCCCAGCTAGATTTAATGCTCCCCTTGCTCTCCAAGCAGGTACAGCCATGTCTCTATGTGGAGAATTAGGTGGAGAATCATGTGTTGAATTAAGTGGAGTGTTCTTTGGAGTAAAACGTTCTCCAAGATTTTCTGGATCTTCAAAATCGACTTCTTTCAGAGGTTCTGTGAACTCTTCCAAAGATAAATCTACCAGTTCTTCAAAGTTTTGCACCAGAATTGAATCACGGGTATATTATCTTTCTCTTTTAGGAGTTCTTCTTCTAGGGAGAAAAGTTATTGCGTTTAAACCACCGAGTTGTTTAACATAAGCTCGTGTATGTCTCTCTAAATTAGCTACTTCAGCAAAAGGTACAACATACAGTGTTTCTTGTTGTTCCGAATCAGAATTGGGATTTTCTTGATTTCCTGGGATTGCTGTTTCAAGCGGGTTTTCAGTAGGATCTGCTTGACAGGAAGAGTCTCCTCTGTCAACCATGCACTGTAGGCCCTCCTTTTAGTACCAAAACTGTTGATGCCCCAAAAATTGCAGCATCAAGCAGCAAGGGATTCTCCCCGGTAAACAGTCCCAATTAGATTGTCCACCGTTTGGTGTGGGGAATCCGTTCGATTAACGGTTCCGGATACCATAAGATTTAAAGATTCTTAATCTTTGTACCAATTGTGGACTGATCCGCCATTTATATGTTTTAATTTTAAAGATGATATGCAAGTGCCCTAAGCTAAATGCAAGTAACTAATCTAAATTAACCTAAAACAGTATGAGCAAATCTAATCTATCCTTGCAAGGAGCAAACTGTAAATATGAGCAATATGCTGAAAGAAACATCTAAAGATCATACAGATAGCCATTAAATCATAAAGATGCAATTTCAGCAAAAAATAACAGATATTAAAGATAGATTTAATTCACTGAATGCATTCCATTACTCATTTAAGAGAGACATCATTGTATAGGAAAATAGAAAGCACATTCATCACACATAAATAATTCATAATAGTAAAGAAATATCTCACAGTAGTATACGAATGCTACAGGAATAATCCAACAAACATTCAACACACATTTCCAGGCAAAAAAACGTCCTCTCCAGGCTTCCATTAGGCAAAATCCAGTTTCTTGGAGCAAGTAGCAAAGTAATTCGTACCAGCTAGAAAATTTCTTTCACCTGCAAAAAGTCCTTCTATTTTCTTCTATTCTGCTATTTATAAGTTTACAAATTGCTCCTTGAGCTGACAGGTGTACCCTAAGCTCTAGAACCTTCTAATTTGTCCTTTAGTGCACATCTACAAATTGTGGAAAGCCTTCCATATAAGACAAAAATAAGAGCAACTATCTTTTAAAGCATTTATACAATACGGAATTTTAGCTTTTCCTCACATTAAGACAAATAAGAATTCTGCTGATTTATATATTTATTTGGCTTCTTTTGCTGACTCGCTGACTCATCCACACCAACTGGCTCGCTTGTGATTGTTGGGCCATCAACACTTTGGATATGGGTGGCCCATTGACTGGGCTCTCTCAAGATAATTTTGCTTTGAACAGATATTGTTTCCTTTGATGCAATCTCATGCTTGCGCAAATCTGATTTGACCTCTGTTGTTCCTTCTTCCTTGCAGACCTTCTATGCATGACAAACCTGCGGTGAGCGAGGCAGTACAAATAAGGAGTATGTAGAAATTAGCAAAAATTGCAAAGCTTCCTACAGATTTGTAAAAGAAATCATGATAGAGTTGGCTTTAACTAGATGACTTTCAAGCATTAGCTACAATTATGAAAAATTCAGAATATGCAAATGACTTCAGAACATGGGAGGTTGTTTTAACAAAATGATCAACTAATTCCCAGTTGAAGCTACCATTTCACAATTGAAAATCATGAGAAACACTATACACAAATGCCAACAAGCCACACAAGCCACCGTGGTTTCATATATAAGATAGATGGTTAGGATCAGTGTTGTCTTGATTTCATGTTCAAATAGCTTATCACGACAAAGCTAGTTCGTTGTCAATGTAATACCAAGAGTAAAGACAAGAGTTTAGGAAGTCAAAAACAAGGAAATCGACATGGTGGAAAGGTAGCGAGAAAGCTTTTTATTTGTGCTATTTGCTTTTGCTCAATATGTAGGTGTTTTCCAAATCAAAATACCCATCCAAGACAGACTAATGGAGGAATAAGGAACTAGAGTAGTTAAAAGCGTCACAACATTCACAGAAATGTGCAAGTACGTATAATGTTTTGTATGCCTAGTGAGACCACTACATTCATGCTGGAAAATATCACATGGGTGGTTCGGAGTTATGAGCACACGGCTCAAGAAATTGTGTATTTAAAACAGAACATGGGCACATTCATGACCCTACCAACTCCGTGGTTGCACATGAACCAAAAAAATATTTTAGCGCCAAGCGGCGAGTGTAAGCTTAAGTCCGGTGCCAAATCGGTGATTGTAACTTTACGCTCCGCGCCTGTAGCGACGGTCTAAGTGTTAGTCTCTGCGCTGGTGGACAACACCAAGAGTTGCGCCGATGGCTGCGTTCAAGGGTGACGCGCAGTTATGACGGCGGGAGCTATAGGAATATGTTTTGCGTTAAACACAGAGGACTTAGTCTTAGCGTGTGCGCTAACAAAACAAATGCGCCAATGAGTCATGGAAAAGACTTAAGAGATTTTTGTGTCGGCGTGCTTTTAAGCATAGATCTTGCGCCAAAGCACCTACATATTATTAGCACTCGTGATAGTTAAAGGCGGTCAGTTTACGTTTGAACTTTGCACCAACACGGCCGATTTCTATTTAAAAAGATGCGCCGGTAAGGAGTTTACAGTCAATAATCGCGGCAAGTGGAAGATTTAGCATTGGCAATTGCGCCAAACGGACGACTTATAGTTAGGGATTGCGCCAAAGGGCAGCAGAGTTATAGTCAACATTTGCGCCAAAGCGGCTAAGTTAGTTTCAAACTCTGCGAAAGAATCATGCGTTGATATAGCGTAGGTTTTGGACCTATGGCTTTCGCGCGGAGAAAAAATTTGCTGAAAAGCCAAGATTTGGAAACAAGGTGGAAAAGTAAGATTTAGAAAATGTGCTTTTAACGCAAGACATAAGCTTGAAGTTTGCACTTAAAAGCGCGCAATTAAACCTTTTCCCTTGCGCCTTTGGTGCAGAAATATAAGCTTTCAATCTGCGCTTTTGAAAGCGCGCATAGTTAAGCTTTAAAACAGCGTGTTGTTTTCAAAAGGTAATAGAAGGAAAAATGCCTTAGTCCAAAACAAAAGAACTAGAAAAGGCCAATACTTTTAGGAAGAGTTGAAAATTCAGTGAGAAATATTTGACCAAAATCAAGTCCTAGACAAAAAGAATAGGAGGGACCCAATATTTACAAAAAAAAATTGGGGGGATGTTGCAGCAACAACAGGTAGAAAAATAAAAGTAAATGTAATCATTTAAGAAATTTGAGGATGTTTTTGCATGAAAATATGAGGATTTGAAGATTTATGATTTGAAAATATTTGAACATTAGATCCCCCTTAGGGAATATGTGATACCATATAGGTAGAAACAAAGGCAGGTGAACTCCATTTTATTCCCATCAACAAAGAAAGAAGTGCAGAAGCTATACCATGCAAAGATCATTATTCTCATTAGATACTCAGAATGGGTAACAAACTTGGTTCTAGTTAGAAAACAAAATGAAGAAATCTAATTGTGTGTGGCTTCAAAAATATAAACATAGCCTCTTTGAAAGACAACTACGTCTTACAAAAAATGGATTAAATGATGCAAAAGGTTGCGGGATTGCTAAGACTGTTCATGTTGGATGGGTTCTAGAGCTACTACTAGATTAGAATGGACCATGGTGATGTCTTAAAAGCCACATTTACCACTCTATAGGGCACTTTTTCCCATGAAAAGATTCCCTTTGGTTTGATTAATGTTGGAGCCACTTTTCAAAGAGCCATGGAATTTTCATTTGCCTACATTAAGGATATTTTCATTGTCATATACTTGGATGATTTGACTATTTATTCCAAGAGAGTCAAATATTATGTACAACACTTTAGAAAAGTCTTTGAAAAGTGTAGAAAATTTAGGATTTCCATCAACCCCGATAAATTGTTCTTTTGGATGGAAGAGGGAAAGCTCTTAGGCCATATTGTTTCATCCCAAGGGGTGAATATAGATTCGAAAAGATTTGAGGCTATGAATACAATACCTTTCCCAAGGCATAAGAAAACCCTACAATATTTCTTTGGGAAAATCAACTTCTTGAGAAGGTTCATTCCTAATTTTGCTGAGGCAACCAAGTGCATAACAAAGATGTTGGAAAAGGTTGCCAATGTTTTTTTGTTATGCACCAAATTACCAAAAGACCATAAATTAGGAGTAATCCAACACCTTAAGAATGAAGAAAATAAATGAATAAGAATCTTCTTCAAGAGGGAACCTCCTTTTACAATGTATCAAATAGATAAAATAAGTTGAGATGATCCTAAACTAGGTATCCTTGTTATATATGTATAGGAGAAAAAGGGTACTATTACAATTCTAGCTAACCATGCAATTACAATTAAGGTCCTAACTGACTAATAAACACATACTAATATAATAATAGAAATTTAACATCACAATATATGGGGATTAACATGCCCCTCCCCTTCAAACAAATGTTGTCCTTGACACTTGATTAACTCTAGATGTTCCTGCATGAAGAAATCATCTTCACATTCATCTTTTCTATTGGAAAGTTTTTCCACTTGATGAGGTACTCGGTAATTTCTCGATTCCATAGTTGCTCAATCCTTGTGTCAAGGATTGTTTCTGGTTCTAGTATCAATTTCCCTTCTTCATAAATCTCTGGTAAAATAGTTTAGATTTGGATCTTGTCACCAATTACTTTTTTCAGGTACTCTATAGAATTTGGCACATAAATGGCTAGGTGAATAAAAAAGTTAGTGACAACATTGTTTTTAAGCTAAATACTACTAAATTTGAAACACAACTAAAAATGACTAATTTAGTCATGGGATAAAAAATACCACTAGATAATAATATTCTTCAAAGAATATTATTACCATATTTTAACCGACCAATCAAAATTGATCTAATAATATCTAATAATTATTTTTATTTTAAATATATTTAAAAATAAAATAAAAAACTACAATTAATTTCAAATCTTGGAGATATTTTCATTTAAATGCCATGTAATGTTATCCATTATGCCAAATTAATTGGTTGTTATCCATTATACCAATTAATTGGCTTTTCATAAACTATATAATTATGTAAAATTAATGTTCTTTTAATCTATCAACTATGGGAATATGTTTTTGCTTTTGTCATTTTTAAATGTAGCCATAATGATCTCAAGCCCTTTTCCAAATATCATGGATGGTTCATTTTCATGTCATACCGCCAAGTTGGAAGTTTTGAAAGGCATGAAGCTTTACTAGGTTTTGCAAGAATTTCATAGCAATTGCAGTGAATTTTTTATAAATCTGTGAGAAAGCCCCTCTGAAAGAGATTTCAAATGATGTAAGTTTATGGGTGAAAACGTGAAGGTGGGTAACACTTTCGTGAGAAACGAGTGCGAAATCGTCTTAGCGGAAGTTATTCGGCCGAATAATTTCCATTATTCGGCCGAATCATTTACATTATTCGGCCGAATAATGCAAAGGTTATTCGGCCGAATAACCACGAACAGTTCTCCGTCCAACCTAACGGAGATCCTTGAAATGTGTGCAAACAGTTGCCGGATGGAAATTTTTTTTTGGCAATAGTTTATTCGGCCGAATAATTATTCGGCCGAATAATTAATCGGCCGAACAATTACTCGGCCAAACAATTATTCGGCCGATTAATTGTTCGGCCGATTAATTGTTCGGCCGAACTATTTTTCTGCATAAAAGCACAGCATCGGATGCCATTTGGCATTCGTTGCTGTAAATTTGCTGGACCCCGCAGCGGGCCCGCATCGCCTCTGTCGCCACCTTGCCGCTATCCGACGACTCGCCTGCTGACGCTCCGCGAACTGCTGCTATAGTTCGCCACCATCCTGTTTCCCCACGACTAGCTGTTGCTTCCTGTGACCTGTTGCTGCCCGTCGGCTATACGGTTGATAGCTCGTCGCCTACGTTCGCCACCCTGCTGTGTCCCGACGACTCGCTGATGACCTGCGACCTGTTGCTGCTCGTCGCCTTTGTGGTAGATAGTTTTTCGGTTTGTTGGCTGGTTCATTCTCTTTCTTGTTGGGTGTAGCTCGTCGGCCGTTACGCTTTGGGTGGCAGGTTGCCCTTTTTTTTTGCTGCGTGGACGCGGTTTCGGTTTTGTGTGCAGGCTTCAAATTTGTCATTTAGGTGCGTTTTTTTCTGAGTTGTGTTGTTTTGATTCTGGCTGTGTATGTGATATGTTTAGTTGATGACTTTTTTTTCTGCTTGGTGAAGGAATAAGTTTCGTGGAGCGTTGGTGGAACGAATAATAGCGGTGTCGTTTGGATACAGGTATGTCGCATATTCTGCTCATTAGTTTGTGGCATTAGAAAAAAATAAAAAAAAAATCTGTATGCTGTTAAAATTAGAAGTTTTAAGTTTTTTATAATCAATGTTGATTTTAGAGATGTTTGTATGTGCATGAACAGTGTCCATGTACTCTGCACATGACCCTGTTCATGAGCAGAGTCCATGTACTCTGCACATGACCCTGTTCATGAGCAGAGTCCATGTACTCTGCACATGAACTCTGTTCATGAGCAGAGTCCATGTACTCTGCACATGAACTCTGGTCATGAGCAGAGTCCATGTACTCTGCACATGAACTCTGGTCATGAGCAGAGTCCATGTACTCTGCTCATGACTCTGTTCATGAGCAGAGTCCATGGACTCTGGTCATGAGCAGAGTCCATGTACTCTGCTCATGACTCTGTTCATGAGCAGAGTCCATGGACTCTGCTCATGACTCTGTTCATTAGCAGATTCCATGGACTCTGCTCATGACTCTGTTCATTAGCAGAGTCCATGGACTCTGCTCATGACTCTGTTCATGAGCAGAGTTTATGGACTCTAAGTGGTTAATGAACTGTTCATGTAGTGTACCACAAGAGTAGTAAACCTTTGTAGTAATTTAAGCTTGCTTGTATCCGAAGGCAAACAAGTATATTCAGGTTATGCTCGTAAATAATATCCATAAGTTTATGTTAGGCATAGTCGTGCACTCCGTGCTAGGTATTAAACCTTAATAAGGTAGTATTAATAGTTTATTACAGGATTAGCTGTATTACGACTATGTTATATTTAATTAGCCTGATTCTAATCCTCGTTATTATGCCTCGTTATTTCGCTTGTAATTTAATTATTAATACCGAAGCACGTCTATATTACCTGGAAAGCTAATCTGGTTAAAAGTAATGCTCTTTACTGTGCCTGGTTTAATCCGAGTAAGCTTATTTTTGGTTAATAAGAGCCTATAATATTTTAATTAATGTGGCAGGAAATTGTAATTGACTAATCACTTCACCATTAACACTGTATAATGAACACAGTCCATGGACTCTGCTCATGAACTCTGTTCATGAGCAGAGTCCATGGGCTCTATAATAGATATATTTACGCTAAGCATAGCTAGGTCCACTATTTTACAAATTAATAGAGTTGTTTTGCTTAAATGTTTTATGTATTTAATGTTCAATTTGGTGTATAAATAGAAACATGTTTTATTTGCCGAGAGATAATATAATGGGGTAGAGCAGAGTTCATGAACTCTACTCATGAACTCTGTTCATGAGCAGAGTTCATGAACTCTTCTGTTCATGAGCAGAGTTCATGAATTCTGCTCATGAACAGAATTCTGCTCATGAATAGAACTTTGCTCATGAACATAACTCTGCTCATGTTATGGTCTTTTTTATATATAAAAATGGTAAGATATTTTTTATATCAAACAACATAACGTGTATTTGTCTTATTTTTATGGAATGCAACGCCATGGCTTCTTTATATAAATGGATATTTAAACCCTAAACTTGAATGAGTATCATATTAAGTTTCCCTTAAAAGTTTGATGTTCTTAGGTATTTTTTTTATAAAAATGAAGGAATGTTTGTTTATTGAGATATAGAACAAAAACATAAGTGATCAGTGAAAAATTTGGAAGATTATTGTGTACTATTACAATTAAATGATTATAAGATGATTATTGATGTTATGTTTATGGTGCAATAGTGTTCTTAGAGCTAGAAGAGGAACTTACGAAAGAAAAATAATTATAATATTTTAGGTGGCTCTACATTTTGTATGCAGATTTTTAAGAGATATGCTTTTAAGTTTGTAGAATGAACATGTACAATTTCAATGTGTGGAAGTTGTTTTATCATAAATATAAATTAGAAATCTCTTAATAAGTCGATATATATGTTATACTATTTTAGCCAGCAATACATTTTGTATGCAGGTCTTTAATAGATATGTTTTTAAGTTTGTAGAGTTAACATGTACAACTTTAGTGTGTGTAAATTGTATTATTATAAATATGAGCTAGAATTCTCTTAATAAGAATATATATATATGTTTAGTGAGATGTTTGTTCATTGACATATATAATTCAACCATATTTGTTGGATTAAAAGTTATTAAGGTTATTATACTACTTCAATTAATCATGTTATGACTTATATTTGATAATGAAATGATTATTAGATATATCTTTATGCTGCAATATTAGTGATGGTAAGGAATTTTAGGTAATTAATTAGAGTTAGGAGGGGGACTTACATTTTGTTGTAGTTTTTTATCAAATATTGGCTTGATGTTTGTAGAATAGTCATGTACAATTTCAATATGTTAATGTTTGTGTAAATTTAGAAGTTATATCAAATGGAAAGAGAGTCTTCGAGGGGAAAGCGTAGGAGGTCATCACAATCCTCAGGAATTGGTGTTCCAGTTGGTAGTCGAAGGTTGTCGAATTCACCGAGAGGTTCGAGTTTATTGCATGGGTCCCAGTCATTTGATCATCAACAAGTTCGAAGGGGTACACATGATTCTCCTTCATCTTCTGTGGGAGAGCGTCGATCTCAACCTTCTGTTGGTATGAACATTAATGTTTAATAAAGTATAAATCGTATTTTTTTGTGTTTTGAAGTTATGGACAAGGTTAATTCTTGACTATGGCTATATTTGAAGCAGAGCGATGTTCAGAAGATGTGCGTAATTCGATGGAGCGAGGGGGAGATCAAGATAGGATTGTAGATGATGGAATAGGTGTGGGTGGAGAGCAAGGTCCTGAAGATCCTCCTAGAGCTAGGACAACATATGTTCCACTAGATGAGGGGTGTACACCCATATCAACTTATCCATCTGATTTACCTGATGAGCTTCCATGGCAAGGTGTTGTGCAACAAACTATTCTTGAAAGTTGTAGATCCCATTATGATAGGTTGAACAATGATTTTTGTTCTTTGGATCTCCCTCTAGAGAGTCGACAAAGTCTAGAGATTGTTTTGGCGTCTTTGCAGAAATTCATTGATGCATATGAGGAACTTGGACCAACTACAAATAGTTTTGTTCATTTGATGCGGATGCGAAGGGACCAAGTTATGGGTCCAGATAAGTGGGAGGTTGTGAAGGAGAGAGTCACTAGAGAACAAGCCAATTCAATGTTCAATTTCAAAGAAGGCCTTAAGCGAAAAATGTTGAAAGTGCAATATTTCAAGCATCCTCAAATTGCACATTTAATATATGATCGATTTCTTGCAGCTTATGGTCGATTTCCTTGGAACGATGAGGTTCCTAATTATTTTGCTAGATTTTTTTATGCGGAGTTTTTTTTAGGTATGAAGCCTAACTATACTGATGTTCCCTCTGACTTTTATGGAGCTGGAAAGGGTAGAATATATAATCGAAAAGGTGCTCTCAGAGACCCTACCACTATACAACCTCCACCTGAGATACCTCGTCCACCAAGGGTTGTGGCTTTAAGATCAGAGATGGAGACAACATCTCAACTAGGGACAGTTGGAAGGGAATCGATAGGTGATGGTTTAGCTTCAGCTCTTGCTGGAGTAGAAGTCGGTTTGGGGCGAGAGAGGGCTCGTGTTATTCTTCGTCAGAGTTTTGTCTACAAGACGAATGACGAGGTAGATGCATTGAGCATTGATGATCTCAGGGCTTATGCTAAGTCTTGTCGAGATATAGCTTCAGATGTGTTATCCAATGACACATCGAGCATGGGAGAGGTTTGTTGATTATGCTATGACAATCTATTTGATTTTTTTTAATCATTTTGAATTGAATTTTTTGCTACATGGGAATAAATATATTAAGCAAATGTATTTTGTCTGCAGTTTACGTCAATGTTAAATGCAAATAATTTTCGAGTCTCCAGTAGTCAAAATCGAGAGCATCCTAGTCAAAATGAAGAGCGCTTAGGAGAGGTATTTTAATTATAATATTTATGATTGAACATGATATTTTTTTTGTTTGCTTGAATTTTAATAAATATCAATGTATCTTATTGTTAATTTGACTTATTTATGCAGGTTTCATTAGAATCCAACTTTTTAGATGATTTACCATCTCTTGTGAGCTAATGATTTTAATTTTTTTGTTTTGGTTTTAAGTTAACTGCTTAATTTATTATTTGTATCTACTATGTTTTATTTATTAACAAAATTTAAATTTTAGGGAAGAGACCATTTGGAAATTGGGGGCGAAGATGTGGGGTCTCTAATGAATGCAGATATTGGCACTGAGGTAATTTTGTTGAACTATAAATGATCTTTGATATAAGTTTAATGTTTTATATTTTTTTTATTTATTTGAAAATTGTTTTTGTACATGTTGCAGCTTGGCTCTTTGAGGTCCTTTGGAGCTAAAGGAAAGTCTCTAGGGGAAAAAAGTGGTGGACATGCATCCAAAGAATTTGATGTATGATTTTTTTAATAATTGAATTGTTTTGTAGATGAGTTTAATATCTTAATATTTTGAATTTAGTTTAAAATTGTTTAAATAATTTATGATCTAAATTTATAATTTGTTTTTTTGTGTATTGTAGGTGGAGTTGAGTCCCATGGAAGGTCCTAGTGAAAAATAGTGGAAAGATATTGGTCTAGATGGATAGTGGTTCAGACTTTATTGTTTTTGTTGATATATATATTTTGTAGTTGTTTTGAACATGGAGGGTATTTATTTTTTGATTATATATACAGGTACATTGAATTCACATGTTCATCAACTTTTTTTTGGATTATATACATGAGTACATGTCTATTATTTCTCATTTGGTAAATGTTTAGAATATGTTTTGCATGAATGTTTAAAGTGTTTTGATAATATTTATAATATGTTTCGCATGAATGTTTAAAATGTTTTTATAGGTGTAATCCAAGGTTAGGAAATGTTGAATGATGAGAATGAATGTTATGAAGTTAGAAAATGTTGAATGATGAAAATGAATGTTGAATGTTAGGAATGTTTAAAATGTTATTCCAAGTTGGGAAATGTTCAATGTTGATAATGAATGTTATGTTAAGAATCAATGTTGAGAAAAAATGAATGGGAGGTGTTAGAGAAAAAAGAATGTTGGGAAAGAATGAATGGGAGGTGTTATGGAAGAAGGAATGTTTTTATAGGTGTAATCCAAGGTTAGGAAATGTTGAATGATGAGAATGAATGTTATGACTTGCTAGAAAATGTTGAATGATGAGAATGAATGTTGAATGTTAGGAATGTTATGACTTGTTAGAAAATGTAGAATGATGAGAATGAATGTTATGACTTGTTAGAAAATGTTGAATGATGAGAATGAATGTTGAATGTTAGGAATGTTTAAAATGTTATTCTAAGTTGGGAAATGTTCAATGTTGAGAATGAATGTTATGGTAAGAATCAATGTTGAGAATATATGTTAAAATTTTTGATAGAAACATGGATGAATTAGGAAGTTTAAAAGCAAATATCTGTTAAGATCAAATTTTGATATAATGGATTTTTAATTAATTTAATTTTTATTTTCAATTTTCAGGTATATTTGATGCGGCTGAAATCATGGCAAATGGGGGTAACGGTTTTTTTGTTTTTTAATCATAAGCGAAGATTCCAGGATTGTGAAGTTTGTGCTAGATTAGAGCAATGATTTTAAACAACAATTTGACGGATTTTCGTTCATTTGTTGTAAATAATCATTTCTCTAATTTAGCATAAGCTTCACAATCCTGGAATCCTTGCTTGTGATTAAAAATCAAATGATCGTTATCTCCATTTGCCATGATTTCAGTTATGTGAATTTGCACAAGCGATATTTTAAATTAAAGATTTGGGACGGAGAACTTGGTGACAATTTTAAGACATCTATTTAAGATCATATTTATGGTGAAGTATGTATTAAAAAAACATGTTCGATGGAATTAAAATAATACAAAATTTAATAGGTCTTTTTGTGATTTTTCGTTAGTATCAATCAACCAAAAGTAAAAATTCGGGGCGGAGTGGGGATAGCCACATCCGTTATCTCATCCCTTAGTGGTCTAATAGACATATGGGGACCCGAATAAAGTACTTTTGAATTTTCAAATTATATTTGAATTCATTTTTAAGCATGTGAAAGTACAACCATTTAAGCTTTTATGTTAGTTGTCATTCAAGAAAATATTCATAAAATCTCAATGAAAAAATAAAATCTCAATGAAAAAATATACTGTGCACAACAATTTTGATAATTGGACAAAAAATATATTGCACACAACAATTGACATGGACAAAAATATAGATCAAAATATTTTTGATATGTAGTTAAAAACATCGCAATGGAATACCATCTTCAACTATCCGTTCATGGTCACATATGGATAGTTTCCATTTTTTGGTTTTTAATTGTTTTTTTGATGGAACTTGTATCAATTTTATTCGAGATGCACATACTAAATGACTATATTGACAACATATAACATCGGGCTCATAATCTTGAAAGTAGACATAATTTTTAGTCATGTGTGTCTGTTGAAAAAAGTAGCCTTTTAAAATGATGGATCCTCTTTCGTATGTAAATCCGTTGTCGTTGTAGTCTTCCAATAACTTCATTTTTCCTTCAGTGCATCGCATCAAATAATATTTGACATTTTCGTTGTTGTCTACAGGTGCAATCACAGCGAAAACATCTCCTGTGCAAGTTATGATTGGTGTTAGTGTATTTAAATGAATTAAATTGACTACTTATGGCGATGGATTAGAATGAACAATTGATTAAAAAGTCAAAAACAAGTTTATTACCTTCTCTTACGAGATCTGAAATTCTATCGCCATCAGACGATATTGCTATTTCTTCTGATTCTAATTCTTCAACACTTGCTAGAGGCATTTTTCCTTTTGGATTAATCTCTGTGTGTCTCCAAGCTTTTACGTAGTTGTTTGTTATGTTTTCACAAACTTCTGTAGACTCGACATTTTCAATGCAAATATGACAAAAGCATGATTGCTTTCTACTGTCAAATGCAAACACGTTGTGAAATGATTTTGTTTGAATAGAGTGAAGATCTCTAGTTCCATGTATGGTGCTAGCGTCATATGGTATTGATCTATTTATATCTTGGATCCCAACAAGCCAAAAAAACCTACACAATAAATAGTGTACATGTGTACTTAAATGTTAGTATATACATTTTTTTAAATTTTAAGAAATAATATAAATTAAAAAAATAGTGGACATACCTGCGCACGTCTTTTGATTGTTGATTAATATCATGGCTTAGATTTAATTGACACCATTGGACAACCTCTGCAGCTGAATGAAATCGTGCTGAAGAATAGTTCATTT
The DNA here is from genome assembly GCA_027924585.1 of Larix kaempferi. Classification (NCBI taxonomy): domain Eukaryota; kingdom Viridiplantae; phylum Streptophyta; class Pinopsida; order Pinales; family Pinaceae; genus Larix; species Larix kaempferi. Next base: position 8,825,471 of record BSBM01001409.1, on the reverse strand, counting down.
GCCATCTTCGAAGTGCTCTTTTCACACATGCTCCTGCACCATCATGCTCACCTTTTCCATGCCCAGTTTCAAAGAAATTCCAGCGATGTTTAATGTTCAGCGCTTTATGAAGTCGACATAACCAAAAAAATGATCGGGAAGATTTAAATTGACCCGCACATCCATCAGACCATATCCAATGCTCTTTGAATTTGACTTCGCATTTTTTCAGTGATTCATAGAAAATATTTTCTATACAATGTTGGACAAAATGTGTGTCGTGTGTACGATCATCGCTGATATAGAAGTGATATTCTTTAATCACATCTCGATTGTCACATGTGCTTTCAATGCCATCGACATCCTGTTGAGAATGTCTATATACGACATGGACAAATATCGAAACTTGGTCAGAGTGATAGTATTCACTCTGTATTTCTTTTTGTGCAGCAAATGTATAGTTTTCAGCAAAATCAACCACCGACAAAATTGTTCCGGGTGGAAAAATTTCACGAGACTGTTTGAATTGAAGATCTTGCCATCGTGCTCTATGTGAATGCTGGGTGTATTTATAAATTTCGCTTTCAAATTTTTTGAGAAAATCTGTGACGCATATCTTGTCTTCTAGCAAATCAATTCTTTTGGAATGTGAATCACTAGAACTTGTACTATAGTTGATGTATTCGTATCTCTTCCAATCAACATTTACATTTGACAACGATTGATCATTGTCGATAGGGTATTTATTGTGGAATAACACCAAATTTCCACAATGATGACAATGTTTTCCATTGACACATTTCTTTGAATAAAATACTTCATCGTGATTTCTCTCACATAAAATTTGAGATATGAATTCACGTATCGTTGGCGGAGGTGGTGAATTTGTCCAAAACATTTTACCAAATTCAAGAAACGTATCATAATATAACTGAAATTGCACATGATAACGGCAACAACATGTATCACGTATAGTTATAGGTCGAACATACCATGGTTTTTGTTGCACAAATGTAGTGATTGATATATTAATTCCACGATGATCTTCCTTGAATTTATTGAACAATTGTACTTGTGTCATGTCCATTATATGTTTTGGTTGGCTTTCATATACATTTCGTGATATTCTTTTGCGTATCACATCTCTTGCATTTGGTGAAACTCGAGCATGTTCCAACCAATATTCTCGTACAATATCTTTAACCCCTGCTCCTAATCTATCTTTGTAAAGTTGTCTACAAATAATTGCCCAACAAGCAAGTTCATTATTTTCATCTATTTGCATTCTGAATTTGCTATGTTTGTATAATGTTTTTCTTGATGTTCCAACTGCTTTTGCTAGTTCTGTTGTCAAACGCTTTTGTTTAGTACTAGCTGAAAGAATTGCTGTATGAATTGCTTTACGTGCAGCACTGATATCTTTCTTCCTGGATTTTCCAAATTTTTTTATTGCATCGCCTATATTTTCCATCACATTTTGTTTCAATTTCAACTCTTTTGTTACTTTGTGAATACCCAATAACGATGTAGCACCTTCTAATTTCTTGGACACTAATAAACATCTCAAAATTTGTGCTTGTCCTGCTATTGAGTAATCTTTGAGAACTTCATCATAAAATTTTGTAGCACGATATCGTGCAACATGTATTGGTAGTTTTTCTCCATATTTGTCGCAATCAATGTCTTCTAACATTTCATCATCAATAGTAAAAGTACCTATACATCAAGTTAAATTTAATTTAACATATATCAAAAAATAAAATTCATTATAAAAAAATGAATTTAGAAAATATATGATATATACATACCAGGTTCAATTTCTGGATTTTGAACTTGATCTTCAATATTGATTTCATCGACATTAGCATGTAAATCACTATTTACATCTTCTACAATGTTCTTTTCAACTTCAATTTGTTATTCTTGTACTCTATTTTCAATTTCCATTTCTTCAACATTGTCATGTAAATCTGTATTTATATCTTCAATAGTTCTCTCTTCCGTTTCAGCAACCCTTTGTTTTTTGGCAATATATCTGAGTTTTTGTTTCTCTCTATTATCATCATCATCACGTTTACGATCAGCTTTTCTTTTACGATTTCTCTTATTGCCCATGGTTGTTTAATCTATAGACGATAAATTAAAGAATCATGTTACTTTATAGTAAAAACAAATAAATTAAGATTTAAAAACATTTACGGAATTTATAAAAACATGAACTGAAATTTACTTTACCTTTTAAAAATTTTGTAAGAGTCTTTTGAAGAAGATTTCTTTGGAATTAACTTTCCTTTGAAAAAATTCTCTGAACAAAAATCTTCTTTGGAAAATAATAAAAACACCTTGTGCCAAGGAAGAAAATAAAACACCTTGTAAATAAATCTTTGTTGTAAAATTCATTCCAAGAATACTTTTTTGAAAAAATATCTACGAAAAAAACCACTAGAAAAAAATACTTTCAATAAAAACTTATTTATAAATATATCTAGGAAAAAATCATTGTAAAGAAACAACTCTTTGAAAAAAACCCAATTTCAAAGAAATAAGAAGTAAAAAATTACTTTGTAAAAAATCCTTTGCAAAATAAGATAACTATTTGAAAAAACTCATTTCAAATAAATAAGAAGTGCAAAACTACTTTGGAAAAAAATCATTTGCAAAATACCTTAGCAAAACAACTATTTGAAAAAACCTCTTTCAATTAAATAAAAAGTGCAAAGCTACTTTGAAAAAAAAACATCCTTGCAAAGAACCTCCTTGCAAACATGTCTAAGAAAAGAAATATTTTGAAAAAACTCCTTGCAAATATCCCTTAAAAAAAACACTTTCAATGTGTTTTGGAAAAAAAAAGAAGAAACATACTTTGTAAAAATCTCTTTTTCAAAAAAATGTTTTCTTTGCAAATATACAACAAGAAAATAAATATTTGGAAAAAACTTCTTGCAAATATGCCTTAGAAAAAAAATTTCTTCAATGTGCCTTTGGAAAAAAGAAGAAACATACCTTGTAAAAACCTCCTTTTGCAAAAAATGTCTTCTTTGTAAAAATGCAATAAAAAAGAGATATGTTGGAAAAACTCCTTCAATGTGCCTTTTGTAAAAAAGAAGAAGACATAGTTTGTAAAAACCTCCTTTTGCAAAAAATGTCTTCTTTGTAAAAATGCAATAAGAAAAGAGATAGTTTGGAAAAACTCCTTGCAAATATGCCTTGGAAAAAAAAACTCCTTCAATGTGCCTTTTGTAAAGAAGAAGAAGAAACATAGCTTGTAAAAACCTCATTTTGCAAAAAATATCTTCTTTGTAAAAATGCAATAAGAAAAGAGATAGTTTGGAAAAACTCCTTGCAAATATGCCTTAGAAAAAAAAACTCCTTCAATGTGCCTTTTGTAAAGAAGAAGAAGAAACATACCTTGTAAAAACCTCCTTTTGCAAAAATTATCTCCTCCTTCCGAAATTAGTTTGACAAAAAAATGCGAAGTTCAAACATGCGAAAATAATGAATTAACTTTACGTTTATTTATATGAGTATAATTTTTTTTTTTTTTTTTTTTTTTTTTTTTTTTTTTTTTTTTTTTTTTTTTTTTCGGCCGACGTAATTTTTTTTCCGTTTAGTTATTCGGCCGAATAACCTTCGCCATAAGTAACGGCGCCGTTACGGAAAAAAGTTATTCGGCCGAATAATTATTCGGCCGAATAACTTATTCGGCCGAATAATCTCTGAAACATGACCGATTCAGATCTCTGCAAAATTTTCAGGTTTCTCCATTTTCGGAAGGAGAAAACCACCTCTTACACAACAAAACGAATGTCGGACTTCATACCAGTAGATTCATCATTGAATCTACTTTACGAGGGTATAAATTTTGTTGTATATAGATAAGAACTGATATTTTTTAAGTTTTATATTTGTAACATGTGTCAAGTTATGATTCAGCTCTTTAAAAAAACAGCGAAAAGAAAAATCCATAACTTTGTAAATACAACACCAAAAAAATCGAAGAAAATGTGGGTCGATTCATTGACGTGTCTACTTCAAAAGGGTGGTCGTAGATTTTTTGATTTTATAGCGGGTTGAGAGAAAAGTGGTGCAACAAAAAGGTTGTTGAAAATCGACTGAGTTTCCCCATGGATCGACTTTAAAAAAATATAATAATTAGTATAGAGGTCCATTGGATGCAAACTTATAGTCACGCGTTAGTACATTGTGTGTAGATTGTCGTAGCATTTTCAGTTTTTGCAAAACACAAGTCTAACAACGATTTTAGTGGTGCAACAAATCATAACTCTTTTGTAGTATTTTCATTTTATAAGAACACACTGTCAAACATTTACGAAATCGACATATCAAATCTTAATAAAAAAAATTGAAAAAATTATGAGTAGAAAGCTAACATAATTCTACAAAAGTTTTCTTTTTACGGCAAAGTGAAATTTTAAATAAAAATATCACTTTTGTTCGCCCGAAGTTGGAAGACATGAAAAAAACAGAATTATTTTCTCACGAGACCCCCCAAAATAGACACCCATCTTCATTTTTTCACCCACATATATTGTTACAATTTTGCAGTGATAAGAATGAAATTTATTCGATCTAATGTCTTAATTATGTGCTCAATTGACTTCTAGTTGTAGTTAGTTTTTCTTTTTTGGTTTTTATGGCTCTTTGCCTTGAAAAAATACCCCTTTGGTTAGCATTTTGAGTCCTTTCGATTCCAATTTGGAGAAGCTTCACCCACAAACCTTATTCATGCGTGATCTTCCACCTTCCCAAAGTGAAGGATGGGAACCTCGCTACCTAAGCAGGAGCCAATGAGAATCCCTCATTGTGATCCCATCAAATATAGACGATTTTTTCCCCTCAAATGGAAAAGGGAGGGGTGCTCAGTCTTTCCAACCACTATATATCAAGCTAGGCCAACCCTGTGATCTCTGTCATTCCAATTTTTGTTGCATTTTGGTCTGTACGTAGTATTGATAATTCATCCTTTGGAGCTCATTGTATCTTGAGATAGATAGTCCTTTATTTCCTTTATTTGTACTTTATTTAGAATAATTGTAACTAATTCTAATTCCACGCCCCATATGAAAAGCAAAGGAATATGGAATTTGCTCGATCTCGATAGTGACATCTGTAGATAATGTGAAATCTAGAATAATGCATCTATTTAGGATAGCAATATGGACTACAACAACATTTCTATAGATAAAACTCCTGATATTATCCGATGATAAAAAGATTAAAGGAAAAAAGCCTAATCAAGGCCTCTACATCGTTTAGATGTGTGTTGTAAAACCACAAATGTTCTCCATAAGGTCTCAAAATGACTACATGATTTTGGCAATTCATCTTACAATATTTCTTGTTTGAACCTTCAATGGGCTCTTTCTTCTCTCCTTGTTGAGAAGCTAACCAAAACCAAAAAATATCTTCATAATAGGTCACACTTGTGTTGTTGTCACACTTCTTGACTGCATGATTGATTCCATATCATAAATTTCTGTGTTAAGATTATGAATTTAGCTATTGAATTGATTTATTGTTCTCTTCTACCATTTCCATCAGCACTCTTTCCATCAGTTAAAACAATAAGTTATTTATAGAAGTGTCCTATAGCCATGACATTTTTGTTTGTGTTGGGTTATTTGTATTGGGTTATTAAGATGTTGATGAGTGACATAAGCACCCAACAAGTGAGTTGCACTTTGTAAATTGTCAAGGAGGCTTCGATATCTTTCCTTCGATAAGTGGAGGATGTACCTAGGGTGGAAGCATTATAAGACATTATTGGAAGCCGTGTAACTCTCCCTTCTCATCATATTGGTGATATTTTTAAATACCAACGGTTTAATTATATTATTGAAAACTGATGTGGCCATTCTTGTTAAGCATTCTTATAAAGCAGAGCCAGTTAAATCCTCTAGTGTACAAAGAAAATCTAATAACACTATCCTGCTTAATAGGCTATTGGTATATATTCAACAAAGTTGTTGTAATGATAAAGTAATTGGTAATACACTAAAGAAAATCTAATAACACTATCCTGCTTAATAGGTTATTGGTATATATTCAACAAAGTTGTTGTAATGATAAAAGTAATTTTAAAAGATGTAAAAGGTATATTTCAGGGCCCGCTGTGGGAATCCACATGGGTACCTAGGATGCTACGTTCACCCCAGAAGGGCCTGCAGAGTATTCAGATGGGGCAGATTTGGTGGAGGCATCTGAGTCTTTGCTGAAGCCAGGAGCAGGAGGTAGATTTAGGTGGGTCTAGATGCATTCCGGAAGGTCAGAAATATTGTCTAGAATGAATGATTGTTCAAAACTCTTACGATTATCAATGTTGGTTTGGATTCTTCCTGATCTCGAATTTCCAAGTGGTGCTTGCTAAACTCTAGGGTGTGCTTGTGGTGAGCTGAATTCCCAAGCATGTTTTTTGTTTTTTCAGTGGCCTTCTTCCACTTCTCCCATTCTGTGTCGAACTGTTGGTCATTTCCTTGAGCTCAATTTCTAGTTTGCAATGGTGGAGATCATGTCTCCGGTCTCTCATATCCTCACTCAGGGAAAAATCATGGAAATTGTGAGCCATGTTTCCCCCTACTGTTCTTTTTGGTTGTGCCGACACCATATATATGCATTGGGGGGTGTCAAAGACCATGATTGACAATGGATTTTTCTCATTGTCCCAACAATGTAGATCCTGTCCGCATCTGTGTTGAGGTCATGTAGAACCTAGAACTTGGAAGTAGGAGATAGAATTCATAGTCGGGGTGAGGGAAAGAATATTCTAGATTATTCGAGCTAATATTGAACTTTCTGCAAGTGCAAAACACTGAACTCTCCAGAGAAAAAGGGGAGTTGAGGGAAAGGAGAGTCAAATAAAGATATCACTCTTTGCACAAATTTACACAACACTAGCTATTGGTAACAGTCTAGGGTAGAAGCTATGGGCTAATAGACCTTACAATTACATTTAGTAGAAACATGCATAAGTGTATCAGTATGGATGTAATTGTATATTAAGATATATATGTGTCATTTTTTCTGTCTTTCCCTTGATTCAAAGGGGATAACTTTTAGCCTTCTACAAATCTTGCTTGTATAACAGGAGAGGCCATTTTCCCCATTTTCACTATACTCATGGTTGTAGAACAATGAATTCATGAGTAACAATAAAAGAAAATTTTATGCCTCTCTGGATCAATCAATAGGTTTTGAATATAACAAGCTGGTCAGTGCCCCTCCGAGTCACATCTTCTATAATAGCATTCAGACCCCGACCTGTCTCTTCACCTCAATTATCTGCCCATAGTAGGGAGGTGAGAAAGATGCATTAGTTTAAAACTTACAAGTCATATCTGAAATCTCAATTGCTGGACATTACATGCTGACAAGTTAAAAATTGCTCTGGAAAAAATCATAGCCATGTTAGCTTAGCAATTGGATTTCCTTGTGATCCTAAATGATCTCTTTCTCTGTTACCATAAATGAGAAATATGAAGCCAAACATGAAACCAAACAGGAAATGACAATGGATTTGGTTATGTATACATTCTTTATAAAAATCTGTAAATCTAAAATTTAAAGAACTAGAAAAGAGCAAAGCATTGGAGGATTAACTAACCCAGCAGGAGTTTCAGTGGCTTGATAATTTTATCACGATGAAGCCCTGGTTAATATACAAGAAAAAAAAAATCCAACAAAGACTTGAGATTTCCAAGAGTGATTTCATGGTCTCATACTATAGGTTTGATTATTAACAGACTACTCAGTTTGCATTTGGATTGTTTTTTCTGCTTGCAAGTTTGTGTTGAGAGCTTAATTCCTGGGTGTAATCAAAATGGTCAATAGATAACAAATTGTACTATATTTTTATAGCCAAATTGTACTACACTTTATTGATGGTATTTGAGTTTCATATTTGAACATATAGCATAGTTTCCTTTTACCTTATTTGCAAACATTTGCAGGTACGTTAAGAGTAGAAGTGATCAACAGCTAATGAAATCCAAGAGTGCGAATGAAACAAATACTTGCAAACCTGAAGCAATAACTGGTAATGGTCTCCCAATTATTCTTTGTGGAATCATAGCTTGGAGTTTGTTCAATGATACTTGCATATTCTCTAGAGGGGGCACATCACTTCCAGTGAACAAGAAATATATCTCATGGAAAAGTGATTGTGAACATGAACTTGGAAATTAAACATGTTTATCCCAAGAATTTTCAGAATGGAACTTTGATTGGTGGTTCCAGTCTAAATGCATCAATCCCTGTAAGTGCTATCCTTATTTATGTCCTTTACAAAGTAGGCTAGTTGACTGATTTTGTTTAAGAGGTTTGTAATTGTAAATACCAGGCTATATTTTTTTGAATGTTTATAGCAATGTAATCAATAGCGTACAATTCCATAAGAAGGATTCACCACTCTGGAAATCTATCCTTTTAATGCCTAGTGCATTTCTGTAGGTTATTTAAATCTCCTATATTTTTCTCTGTTCTATTACTTGGTAATACAAGGAAATATAGAATCGGTGGTTGCCATTTCTTACCGCTTTGTTTGGAAGAGATGTCAGTTGGGTGAGCAAGAGGATCTTATTGTGTGGATGCGAACATCAACTCTTCCAACCTTCAGAAAGCTATATGGAAGGATCGAGGAGGATCCGCAAGAAAATTATACCATTATACTGAATTTATTAAATAACTATAATACCTAACTTTTAATGGAAAGAAGAAGTTGGTTCTTTCTACCACGAGTTTTCTTGGGGGAAGAACAACTTTCTTGGGACAGCTTACTTGAATGTTGGATGCCCGTGCTTCTTTTTGGCAGTGGTCCCCTTCTTGGTGCATATCATATAGCCAAGGTGCGTGAATTTAGTGCACACTATTCTATAATCCCGGTGAAATGAGACAATCATATGGATTGGATTGAGAAAATTACAAGAGCAATTGCTTCACTTCTGTGTTCTCAGGTGCCAGAGTTGGTAAGGAGAATGTTTGTTCTATGAAAGTGATGTGTTACTTCCAAAATAGTCATTTTGAAATTCATAATTACATTGTTTGCCCAGTGCTTAAAACTCTTATTTCTGCATTTCTTATATACATTTCTATTCTTGGTCAGAGGCTGCCTTGTAGTCCAATGAGCAGTGGACATCAACGCATAGCTTGTGAGAGCATCTTAATGGGAAGCTCTTCTGATTTAAATCACATAATATCTTAGGACAATGCATTACAGAGTTGTAATATTGTAGGACATCATGACCATTCGGGCAGAGGTTTGCACAGATTCAGGGCACATGGAAAGTTGGAGGGCCCCCTCAGCTTTTCAAAAATGTTCCTGGAAATGATGTGTGTGCAGATTGTGGTTCTCTTGAATATTATTATAGTGTGAAAGAACTCTTTGTTTACATTTGATGTAATTTGTTTCAGGTTGAGAGAAGTTTTTGTGATGAGCACAATATACTTGATTGGCTCTGAAGAAACCTTATTCCCAAGTAGCTTTTGGGAATTAAAAGACCAATTTTATATTTCTTTATTTGATGGTTGATTTTGTTACGGAAGCCTTGTTTGAAGTCATAGTTTGAAATGTCTATTAGATTTGAATAATAAGATATAATGCACATTCTTAATACTATTTTCAATAATTGCGACCTTAGTTATGTTGGAAAATCTTGTTTGGGGAATTTAGAATTCATTGTGTGGCGATGAATGTTTGGAACGATATTTAAAACACATTTTCATAGGTGTCACATCCCCTCCCTTCAATCCGGATCAAGGAAGGGAACATAACTAAAAATCAGGGCCTTTCAAAACTTAGACTCTCTCATCAAATTCATACGAATAAAAACACATGTGTGCAGATGTATAATTCAATTTAACACAGCAGAAATAAATTCTATATCCACACACATTTCACATGCATTCATCAGCATAATCATAACAGTCAATAATTAAAAACATTGCAGAATTGAAAGACACAGAGAATACTTATCTTGAAATGATGCCTTCCCGAGCAACTGGCTATGCAACTGCAACGTTCCACCTAGCCATAGGCCAACTGTGCTCATCAATCTCTCAGCACAATTGCTACCCTCGAGCTAGACATGATTTCTACAAGGAATGGGAACACTCAAGCTCAAGCCAAAAAAAAAGGATACACTTAACTCATACCACAACATAATCTTCCCACACACAGCAAGCACAAAAGTTGGGTATAGCAAAATGTTTGTTTTTTACTATGGGTTTCACAAACAAGATGTCCCTGGATTTCCCCAAATCGTGGCACCAAAAAAAAGATGAGTTGTGAGAGGGGAAAATCAACCACAAGGGAGAAAACGATTTCTCCCACAGGTATATGAGCATTCGAATAGCCAAAAACGGCCTCTATGGACCCCCAAATCGGATTCCTCGTATTCCCCACTGTTCTATATCACAAAAACGCCCTTCTCCCAGCTGATAATGAAGGAAACCCAGGAAAAATGCCCAGCAAGCTCATAACTCGTGAAAGAGCAAAACTCATGCATGAAGAATAGCTCGGGGAGAAATTTTGCGGCTCTTTTCTTTCTCAAGAATCCAAACACAATTTCCCAAAAATGGTGGCTTGCCCATACACGAAATTGGACAACCATACTTCTCCATTTCCCAAAATAATAACTACTTCAACCAACTCTTGGAAGAAATAAATGATTGGGTACAAAAGTCAACAAGGGTAGTTGAACGTTCATGGGTTCTCTCATTGACACTTGGTTTGACTTTATTGGCTTCAAGGGTTTGAATATTTCTCTCCCAATTCCTTGTAAAAATCATGCCCCCATACTCTTGTTTCATTGCATAGCTAGTTATGGGTATCTTTATTTAAAATACATATTTACGATTTCGATTGTGTCAGGCTAGCACACAATCCACATGCATCAATTTTTTACTTGCCGATATGAGAACAATAAATTGATGGTGGGGCATTGGCCTTGAGCTCCTCACCACGATTTTTATAACGATATTACATTATTTACATGTTTAATGCAACGAGGTCAAAATCAGGATTTTACAATAGGTCTAGTCCTTGATTATGTGCTTTCATTTTGCATATAAGTGATTGATATGAATTTCCACTTCAACTTGATTTGGATAGTGATGATGGCAAATATCTTTCTCCAGATGCAAATAGAAGTGTGCACAATTTATATACTCTTCATAGGCAAGTAATAGTATTTTCCATTACAATTCTGCACTGATCTACACTTTGATGTAAATTTTATTCTGTACATTAGTACAAAATGAGAAAGTAGTGACTAAAAAAATGACTAAAAATAACATATAAACGACTATTTTTGAGTCGGCTACTAATAGTAACTAATTTCTAGTATCTTATAGCTCGACTAACTTAGTCGTATTTATTTTAGTCATTAATTATTTCCTTATTTAGTCGTATATTTAGTCATTGGTTTAGTCATTGATTTAGTCATTAATTGTGACAATTAATGACTAAATCAATGCCAAATATACAACTACATAAGACAACTACTAATGACTAAAATAAATACGACTAAGTTAGTCAAGATATAAGATACTACAAAATTAGCTACTAATACTTGTTTATATGCGAATTTTAGTCATTTTTTAGTTACAAATTTATCATTTGTAATAATCATTTATCTCTATTTAGTAGTTTCATTTTCATTATATAAATGATTAATTTAGTAGTCTTATATTATATCATTTTCTTTCATTATTAATCAATATAAACGACTAATTTAGTCGTTTATTCATTTTATTTGTGTTCATTATTATTCATACAAATGAATATGATATTGTGACTAAATTAAAAGAATGTTATACAATATTCATGCTCATCAAATGTGAATACATATGTGAATTATGCAAATTCGCATTAGTTAATTGCAACACTAAATAATATTAAGTGCAAACATATATAATTTCAACCATGTAAATTGTATTATATGAAATGCCAAGTATTAAAATATATATGAGTTTCCATTTGAATATCCATGAATAGTCTAATACTAGTCCATGAAATAAATGGTCTTCATACTTTACATGCAAATCATCCACATCAATGAATTTTCAAAATATTGCAATGGCCACTGAGTGAAACCTTAGCAATGATCACAAAAATCCAATGATTCCCTTATTGTCATTTAACCAACACCCACTACACACTCGCACATCTTGTTTCCCAACATGTGTCCTCAGTTTTCGTTGAAGTCCTTGATTCTTCCTATGTAGAATCCATCTTCCAACTCTATGATTTGAGACTTGAGATTTTCCATCCTTGGGAAATTCAAACTGCAAAGGTGAAAAGACAAGATATTAGCTAATATTGAATTAAAGAATGTTGCAAAACACCTATGAATTAAAGAGACACGATATCAATTAATATTGAATTAAAGAATGCTGCAAAACACACTTATTAACAGTACCAAAACTTTGTCATGAAGAAGCTGCACAAAATTGTTCATTCCCAATACAACAATAAAAAAATACTAAAAAAAATGCATAGTTAGCTCATAAAAGAACAATGTTTACAGTATCAAATAGAATACTTCTATTCAAACTTGAATACCATGGTTGGCCATCCTTTTGGCATAACATCATCGGCCTTGCCTAACTGTAGATTTTCCAATAAGATACAATTACACAAAAGGAAAATGACAAGACCAATAACCAATATGATAGAATTACACATAAGAAAACCTGCAAGAAACTATACTTAGATATGTTAGATTGTAAATAATTGATAGAGACCACATTTATTCCTATGCATACTTCCTTGTGGAAAGGCCTAAACTCTTTTGTATTGAATTCATCTGGCCCATCACCTCTTTTACTATAACAACTCATTCCAAATGTTTATTGGAAAGAGATACTGCATTGTAAATAAACTCTTTATCCTGGAAACTTAAATTTGGTTAGTGCAATTTAGTGAAAATAAATAATAAATTAATAAAAGTGAAATCCATTTGAGGTGACCACCTCTAGGAACACTTTCAAGTGTCACTAAAACACATTAGATCAAGCAAAAGTCTCTAGTTATGAAATTTCAGATATTCTTTCAAATTTCTAGACTTAACAAAAGTAGCAAAAGAGGGGTGCCATGAAGAATTAGAAATATGGTTTCTTACATGAATATTACCAAAAACCACTCATAGAATTTCTGAGTCTAACAACTACACTGAAAGGATGCCAATTTGTTGATTCCACTCTACATAGACTCCAAATTCATTTTGGGAAACATAAGGTCTTACTACTTGCAATGCATTCTTAAAATCTTGCATGCAAAGCAATACATGTATACCAATGTGGAATATCATGAAAGCTAACTCATCAAATCCCATTGCTAGTAGGCATAAAGTTGATGCAAGATAGATAAAATATGTGGGGCATACAAATCCATATCCAAATGTTCTAACCTGGAATCTGACTGGCCTCATATCCTCTTCTTTTAGCTAGCAATTTCCATTCCTTTCCTTAAGTATTCTCTAAGGGGTTCCATTGAAGCATCATTGATATCAACCTATAGATTATCCATCGCCACTGCTAGAAACCTGGCCATTGTCATTGGACTTCATCTTCATAATTTCATCTTGTTGTGAGAAAATCAAACAGTCTATATTAACAACTCAAACATATCAAATATCATATATAACGACTAATTATCATGAACATACAATAACTTTAGTTGTCGTATCTGTTCACACAAAACGTTCACATCATCCTCAATTTCCTCATTCACAACTGCTTTATTTTGTATGCCTTTTGCTCATTTTGCAAACCTTAACATGCTTAAATTTTCATTCATGCATCTGCATAACCATGGAGAGGAAAATGTAAGTCTCTCTCTTTCACCCATGCACATGGATAGAAGATATATAGTTACATTCAATAAACAACAAGTGTTTGAATAAAAGTAGCACTAAGCCAAATTCTTTGATACCTAAGTGGAATGAATATCATGTGGAAAATGATTTCTTGAAGATCCCATAAAATATGTCAACAATCCTTGAACAAGGCATTTTTTACTAGTTCGTTGGAGTTTTGGGTTTATAGTATATACTATAGTCCAGCTAAGCCTAACTAAAGATTAGGATGTCTCAGGAGCCTACATGAGTCATTTTTGTCTACTATTCCAATGATGTCATAATTTCTAATGAAGTCATTTAGTTTTTACCAACTACAGTTCGTGTCCTATTTGACCAAATCAATGTGTAGTTTGCATCTAATTTGACCAGATTACTATTTAGTTTGCATCACTAACCAGATAACTGTAAAACTCCTTATCATGTACCAATATTATATCTTAACTTCATGAAATAATATTGACTTATTTTGATGGGAAGGAACAATGTAAAATTTAGCTTTCCCCCCTGTTAAGACTATATCTAATTGTCATTTATGTTTTGAGTAGAAGATTAATTTTGATGCTCAAGTCCAAGTAAAACAATTATGAGCGTGCAAAATATTTATCAACATCTAGATGTAAAAATTAAATCTTGAATGGATTTGGGATCATTTTCTTATGTTGGTAAACTTATTGCCTATTTTATTATTTGGATGTTTATGCTAATTTTTCCTTGTAATGTAAGCATATAATGATATTCAGGGAATTACAGTTTCATGGGAATACCAAGGGCGGTACAGTTCATCCATGCTTTCTCATAATTGAGTTTTCCAACCTCAAGACAAATCCTTTAATGAGAACCCGGATCTTCCTTTTCAAACATACATTGATGAAAAGGGACAAGTTTGTGTAAAAAGGGTGAGAGGAATGGGAGTTCATCTAATTGTTGATATGCAATGGAATCTGTATTTAATGAAAGAATGTGAGGAGCAGGATTTCAAAACAATAGAAAATAATGGGAGGGGTGGAAGTGATAGAAATAGAGCTATTTGAAAAGATGAAAGGATTACTAGTCAAGTTGATATTTGTCATTGTCAAATGAATCAAAATAAGGTGAGGAATTTAGGTATAGAAGATATAGGTTCTGAAAATAAGAGCTTATACAATACATCTATAGGTGAAAAGGAAATCCCAATTAAGGAGTCTAACCATGTTCTCTCTAATCCATAAGCGGCATGTGGAAAGAGTTTGTAGATACCCTTTTTAGAGGATGAAATTGGTGAATTATGCAAAGAAGATGAACTTTTTACAGCCTTAGTAGCTAGATAATTAGTACCAGATGACAGTAGAGTTATCAACATATGCAACCAGTTAGAGGACGAGACCTTGGAACGTGAATGGGAGGAATGGTAGTTGCAATTGAATGATAATTAAGGGAGTGAAGTTTTAAGATGCTATTTTGGAGATAAATAAAAGACTATAAGCCATACAATCGCTTCATGGTAGATATAAGCAAGATGGGGATTAATTGTGCATTCTAGACCATGTGTGAATGAATTTGGGCCTTCAAAAAAGAGAAATTTATCCAATTCTAGTTGACCTGGGCATGTTGAGCCAATTCCATCCCTATTTTGTGCTCAAACAACTTGATAAGTAGCAATTTTGGGCATACTTCAGCCTTCTATCAGCAATAATCAGCAATAACAACCCCAAATACTAATTATGGGCACTTATGAGCATTAGAATATAAGTAAGGAGGATTATTTTAAATCTAGGCACATTCTAGGTAATCCTATAGCATGGCATGAACAAAAACCATAATTCATCTGTTATACTTCTGTCCATTCCTGGACATTATTTCACCCTCATACAACAGTAAAGTTGGAGTTCTGAGCATGCTTATGGGTAAAAAAAACATCAAACTTCAAAGAAGTAGTTCTGTGGGTGAAAGCAGCAACTGGTCTCCAATATACTTCGTCAATGTGAAGAAAATATGCTGCGATGATTTCACCTTCATTCATCTGAATTTTTTTGAATTGTCCCCTTGTACTTGCATCTTTGCTTTCTTGACTTGTAAAGTACCCAATTCGAAAATCAGGCACACTAAGTCAAGTTCAACAAAACTAGGGCTAGATTTTTTCCTACTGACTCCAAACACCCCCAAACCTTCCCAAAATTTCCCAACTAAATACTGGGGTCTAGTGTAGACTTAGCACATTCCAACAAGTGATTTGGAATATGGACTTAGGCTCTACCTCTACAGATGCACATTTCTAGGTACATCACACTTGAGTAGACTCCTTTGGATAAACCAAGGGCTTCAAGGAAATATTCCCAAAACTTATGTGGAAACCAAATGGATTCTGGTGCAAATATGGAAGTATCAAACTGTAACAAACCCCTAAGAAGATACATGAATGATTAGACTAAAAAATAAGAGGTTATTTGGATTTTTGGAGAAACTGAGAGAAACTTTGTTTCACTGGACAACTCAACTAGTCTGTTTTCAATGCGACCCAAACAACCTCTAAACCTTGCAAATTTTTGAACCAATTCTAGGGATGGGCTCTTTAGTATCCCGCCTAATTGCATCATTTTATAGAACATGATTTGGTTGATCATAAGTTAAGTTATTGCATTTTAATGGAGACTCGTCAAATTAGCAATGTGTTTGAGCAACCCTGGTTTCCAATTGATTCCAAATGGTTTTATAAGTATGCTATAATGCTTGGATCAGATCCTAATACTCCTTAAATGACTATAAATACAATTTTTCAAAGTTATGGAAGCACATTAAACATGTATTGTGAGCCAACATGAAGATGTAACAATTATTATCATGAAATTGCACATTGGAGAAGTGAGAAGCATGAGTATAGAAGAAAATAGAGATAGGAGGAACATAATATTTATTATGATTATGGATATGGCTGCATAAAAATTACATTTCTGTAGGAACAACCATCATTGATCACTTGAGCTCACTCCACCATTTATTTGGTCTACTGCTAGATTTACTACTGGAAATCACACTAGGATTGGATCCTGATAGCTCTAGCACTAGATGCATCATGGTTCTGTTGTATCACATTATGGTTCTGATGTAGCTTCAATATGATCAATGAGAATGGTTGGATTCCCAACTCCTCTCTTACTAGCCAAGATTTCTCCCAACTAGCTACAATGGACAAAAGGGGCACATCTCTTAACTGTGTGATAAGGGGCACATCTACCAAGTCTAGAGAAAGAATTTTTCCACATGTGAAAATTAGTAATATCACAAGACAACCCTACTAGTGTACCTTTGATATCTTTTTAAACCATCCCCCTTCACTAGTTTCCAATACTTATAGGTTCCAATACCATGGAATGAAGAAAACCACCAAACTAGTTTGTCCACTTAGTCAATACTAATGGCCAATACCATGGAACAACAAAAACCATTCGTTCAGTAGTTAAGTGATCCTTATAATCATTCAATGTTCCCTCGAACTTATTTGACAAACTCTTCCCCCTTTTTAGGGTGCCTTGGCTAACCAACTTGGATTTTGTCCACTTTCTTAAATGTTGTCCACTAGATTTCCCTGTTTTATGGAAATGCCTATTTTTAAGGGATAAGCACTCCCAAAGGGTCCAACTTCTCTCATTGGTGCCTCTTTTACTTAATTGAATCATTCAATGCATGTTATAATCCTCCTTAGTTCCAAAATGTCCCTGTTCACACCTTGGATCAACTTTGCTTTCCAAAGGGGGACAAACTTTGCCTTTGATTTATTTGATCAATTTTATGCATGGAAAACCTTAGGAAAATAATTCCCAAATTAATTATGAATTTCCACTCTACCCATGGGAATATAATGGCCCTAATGGTGAACCATAGTGCTACCAAAATGGGAACATTACATGACTCCATCATCTCCTTTATGAGCTATGTTTCTGACAAACCACTAAAGATAACATTTATGGCTCTTGCATTATTATGATACAAATTATTTCCATCAACATCCATAGGAGGATCTTCTGGAACTTTGTAGCCATTGACAATAGTGAGCCAAAATTTGAGTCCTAGAGACATTAGGTATGTGGGCATTCGTATACTCTAGAATTCATAATTGCTTCCATCAAAAAGTGGAATTCTACTTGATGAAATCCCTTCATGTCTTTCCATGGATCTTCCTTCTAATGATTAAACTGTAACTTGAAGGAACTCGCTTTGATTCCAATTGTTGGAATATTGAGAGGGGGATGTGAATCAATATTCGTACAATCACCACTTTTCTTCACAATATTTAATCATTCACTTTATTAGTAGTATATCACTTCATTCAATATATCACGAGCAGTATAAATCAACAATGCACAATAAACTGTTGATGTATATGTAACTTCGGAATGTATTTCACTTATATATTTATTGTACTCCTATAGAGATGTATTATTCCTCTATACGGAAGTGTCGTCATTTGTATTGACAAGTGTCGCAAGTATGTTAAATTGCTGATGGGTTATTAGACCACCTTGTAAGGGGTCGGCCCGATATAATGTAATATGAAGTTATTGTACCTAGCTAGACAAGTCGGCCCCATAAGGTTATTGGGCAAACAGGACAAGTATAAATAGAGATCGGGAGATCTCTATTTGGATCACTTCACAACTCACACTTCCCTCACTCGGAAAGTGGCGCACATGTGAGGAGGAGCATCAACTGCTAAGAGGAGTATATCTCTTGTACTTTGGTTGTGCTATTGCTCTATCTATCTCTGAGGAAGTTGTGGGGTTTTTCACCTTAGGGTTTTCCCCACGGAAACTCTGTGTGTCTATTGTCTCTCATGCTGTTGCTTCTTGTGATGATTGCCATGCTTGTTATGATTGATATGCATTGATATACTGTACATGTTATTCTCTCAGTAAAGATCCTAGAGTATATTGAATTAATGCTCAAAATTTAACATAAACCACCACAGATACACAGTACACTAGAATTTACGTGGAAACCAAAATGGGAGAAAACCATGGAATGATTTCTTATATATATCAAGATTACATTCAATTTATTTACTAGCACCAATTGGGAGGAAGCACCAAATCCCCGATTTTATAGCACCAACTAGAAGGAGGCTCCAACCCCCTAATTTACAGGCACCAACCTGAAGAATGCTCCAAATCCTTGATTTACCAGCACCGACTGGAAGGAGGCTCCAACCTACCCTTGCCCCATCTTACCGCCCTGATATGAATAAGAGAATTAATCTATCACTGCCACTGTCTCTGTCAATTAGTATGTTCCAAGATCAGTTGTGACTTAGCTTTGTACTTTGCCAAGCTCTGCTTAGGTTTTTTCACTCTTCTAAGTATCAACCTTCAACTTAACTGTGATGCGTGACTTGATTATGAGCTTACTTCAAATTTATCTATGGTATTTTACATCTTCTAGATTGTAAATTACTTCGACTTGTCCAACTGCGATGTGCGACTTGATTCAGTTGCGGTCTTTCACTTCTTCTGGATTGTAAATTACTTCAACTTATCCAACCGTGACATGAGATTTAATTCTAAACTTGACTCAATCTCTTCTGCCATCTTCCAACTACGACGTGCAACTTGTTTTTGTACTTGCTACACATTCTACTTCTTCTTCGAATCAAATCGTCATTGATTCCCTTCAAAACCCAGAAAATTAAAATTTCAGACCCTTTACGATTGCACTTCCCTTGCACACACTTCACCTAACCAAGTGCATTAGTCCTTGTCTACTTATAGATTTTCTTATGTCCACATGAGGGCCGACATGTTTTCTTCATTACCTTAATTTAATCGATTGACCACAACTACTCTCCGAAAAATAAGACTTTGTACCACAACTAGGGGCTTATACCCCATCCTTCTTCAATACTTTGTTGGTTTTTCAATTGTGCTCACTCCGACTATCTGCATCTACTTCGACATATGTACCACTATGCACTTGTGCTAGTAACTGTTGCTCCGATTATCTGCATCTGCTTCAACATGTGTACCACTGCATTGACATTGTGGATCATTGTTAGATATACTTATTCAAAATGGCTTCAATGATTCTCATAGACCACCTCAACATTTAGTCCAACAATCTCCCATTTGTCATCCATGACAACATTAAGTCCAACAATCTCTCGTTTGACATCAATGCCAACATTAAGTCCAACACCCTTATGTTAGTATTAAGAAAACTTAGTGGATTATTAGGTATTTAATTATATTTTGATAGTTCTTATAGATTGTCTCATACCATACACTAAGGTGCTTATATCCATTAAGAAGATGTCAACTATGATGTTTCTTTCATAGAAAAAGCCATGTATATGATAGGTTAGTTCCACCATGATTTTTTGGGTGATGGTCACAGTTTTTATATTTACGAACTAAGAGAAACCTTATACAATATGTACATACTACTTAGCATACCAAATATATTTTAATGGTTTTTTAAGTGAATATTAATCATGTTGATTTAATTTGTGGTCTCATGGTACTTAGACAATGGTTTCACTGTTACAGTTGGGGCAAAATACGAAATTGTTTTTTTTACCATGATAACAAAAATTATTTGTGTTATTATTTTTTGAAATTCTAACAATATAGTGTTTTTTCCTTTCCTTTTTTCCTTTGACGCTCATCATAATTTTGATGAATTTTTACATTGTAATGTTAGACTTATGATGAATTTGTCCATGGGTCTATTTTATTGTTGCGAGTATAAGTTGACACAGTCAACAAGATTGAATTTGTTAAAGTTGACTATGTGAAACTATTGCTAGAATTTTGACGAACACATAATTTATTTTTAAACTCAAAGATATAGTGTGAAAATTGTGTGATTTTGTCAATTCCAATAAAATTTCTTTTTCATACTTTCCACAACTATAACATCATTTTTCTATCTACGTTCAAGATCATTTTTTTCCTACAATGTTTTCATTTTCTGCATATTTGAAAACAAAATTTAAATTCTATATTTTTGTAATTCTTTGAATATATTTTTAAATTGTACTAATATTGCTTTAGTGGATGTTATTGTTATAGTTAACAATGCCAATATCAAAAGAGGAAAAATTGAGGACTACCACTAGGTTAAAGGATAAATATGGCGAGGATAAATGTTTTTGCAATTGCACAAAGTGCAAGCGATTACAAAAGGATAAGAATTTTAAAGTATTTAGCTAAGAACCATTGTAGGGATTATGGTCACTTTGAAGGGGGGGAACGTTTTTCATTTATTGGTAAATTATTTGTTACAAGTTCAATTTTGATTGTCATCATAATATTTTTTATTATTTTCATTTTTTGTAATTAAAAATAAAAAGCATCTTAAGTTTGAATTGCCCAAGGATGTCCGAAATTGTAGTACAAAATAGTGGTGAACAAGCTTATGGAGATCATGGAATGGATGCAAATCATGTAGAAGAAAACGTTGATTTTGATATAATTGAGAATGATATGATACATAGATTGATACACGACATCTTTGCTTTGACGGATGATAACTTTGATGATGTTTATGATGCACCTTTGATAAATAAGACATGAAACCCCTTATATGAAGTCTCAAGGACAAATATTCTCTCTGTTAGTTTGTTATTGGTGAGCTTGCAAGTATTGAATGGTTTGCCAAATGCCTATCCCACACAGATCCTAAAGTATACAATAATTCTTCATACATGAAAACCATATTTTTCTTTCTACGTTTAGTATTAAATGTACAAAGGATGAAATATTCATGAATATTAATTACAATAAAAAATTTAATGTATAGATTATTAGGTGATTTTATCCTACCACTTTCAAGTACTTTACCTCATTGTTTCAGCCGAAACCTCCTTCCCAATTCTTTCTTGTGAATGATTAGGGCCCTCCTTGGATTTTCTACCTTGGGAAAATTTTGGTTTTGCCTTAGGCTTAGCCAAGTATTGTTTCAAAAATTGCCCCTCACTAAGAGAGAAAATATTTAAACTTTTTCCAAGTTTTTCCTGTTTCAGAGAAATTTTTCAAGTTTATGCATTTTTGCGGAAAAACTTGAGTTTTCCTGTTTCGAGAGTTTTCTTGAGTTCATCGATGTGTTAACCCGTTTCTTTAAGCTCGCCAATGTTTCACTTGTTTTATTTTTAAGCCTTGAAATGAAACCCAACACAGATATTTCCACCAAAATAGCTCGACAGATCTTGGAAAATTATGCCAAAAAGACACTTAGCTTGCCTTTCGACTTGTTTTGTTGTTATGCTCTCACTGTCGCAAACCCTGCCTTGCTGCACGAGTACACATGGACGAAGTAGAGCTAGTGTTATGAAGGCATGTAGCCAGTCGTTATCTTCCACCTATCTCTGGGCTACCAACTAAGCACTTTTTTTTTCTGACTTGAGCCCATCCTTTGATTGACAAATTGATTATCTAGGGAACTTGGTTTTCTTCAATGCACTAAGGTTTTTGAGCAATATAATTCATGGCTCTCCTCAAGCTATGGGTGGCATTGGCATTTCCTATTTTTGTTACAGCCCTTTGGTTTCACCTTCTCCCTCATGGTCGCTACCATTTCATCTCAAAGGCCAAACCCTATCCATGTTTTCCTTTTCAAAAAAGGGTTAAATATGTCGAGGTTTCATGTTTTCTTTGATTTTACCGTCTAGCGTAGGGGGGAATTTTGGCTCTGGTTCTCCGCCTTGCTCTTGCAGGAGCCACCACACCATAATGGGTTGGTGTGTGGTAGCTAAGGTTTAGTTGGTATTGTCCCTAGGAATCCCATAGCCCCTACTTCATGTCTATCATATCTTGTTGACCCTCTTTACCTCTCAAAGCCTAGGGCGATGGTGGAACATTGTTCCTTCTCGGGTATTACTAGTTGTATGGCAGGAATTTGAATGCCAAACTTGAAATGTTGGAAACCCTAATCCCTCCTGCGGTTGATAAGTCCTATTTTTGTTTCTGAGATGTTTTGGGGACACCTATTCATGAAGGGAGTTTTTTGTTTGTGCTACTATGGTTATTTCTTATATGTTTGCTTGCATTGAGTGATCGTAGTCTTGCTCATTTGTATATGGTTATTTTACATCTCATGGAGAATAATATTGTTCATGATGGCTTACAGGATCCCACAATGTTGAGATGAAACATGAAACACCAATCTAAGGTGGTGTAGGAGATACTCTAAGATGACGAGTAAGCTGAGGAGGTCCCATTAAAAGTTCAGTATGATGACACTCAGAGCACCATTGGAGCTAACCCAAAGTACAAGTGGGGGGAGATATATCAACTTTTCACCACTAAAGGGTATTAAGGTTCCAATATTGAAGAGGTACTTATTTAGTAGAACATCAAAATATATAGTCTTCACAAACCAGCAGCAAGAGCGAATTTATTCCCTTATGCAGAGGTAATAGGTTGGATTATACGTCATATTGATGCTCCAACCTGCATGAGGAAAGACACTTTAGGAAAACGCATCACCTCGTTTCAGTTAGCACATATGGTGAAGTCCTACCGACTCCCGTCGACATAAATCTACCTGACTAAGGAATGGATTGAAAACCTACAGCTTGACTATCTCAAGTTCGTTAAGAAAATGTGGGCTACCTGGAAGCAATTTTGTAAGAAAGAGAGCAAAGAATACAAAACCAAACTATTGAGATCCCCTTATAGAATTGTTGTAGCTCTTTTGTGCAGGATACATGGAATGACTAGTGCCACACATTTCAAGCTCAGTTTACTGCATTGCTATATCACGTCACAATTCGTGCAACATGGTTCAATTAGGAAGACATCGTTTCCATGAACATGGAAGAGGCCATCAAAATGGCACAAGCTGGCATCCTGGAAAACAAAGCAAAGTTCCACATGTATTCCTATCTAATAGAATGCATTAGCATTCTTCGTCACTTTCTTGGTATAAGATGGAAATGGAATCCCAATGATGTTCCTATACATGTGTGCTGCTAGATACTATGGGTGCAGTAGCATGCTAGCCGTGACTATCAACAGATTTGTGAATATTTTATCATTCCCTTGTACAAAATTTTATACAGTAAGGCACCTAATTTCATGTTGGAGGATGCTATCTGAATGGCCACCTAGATAGGGGATTGGTACTTCACAGATGAGGGTACGTATTTTCGCATATATGGAGGATCCAAAGCCCCATATGTCTACCCTAAGTACATCACAGACTACATGGTCCTCAAGAAGATAGTGCAACAAAATTTCATAAACGGTATCAGGAGCTTCTTGAACAACAATAAGAAAGCATCATGGCCCACCTTGCCTATAACAGTTGGGGCCTACAAAATGTCTAAAGTAAAGGAAGCCATTGATTTGACCAAAGGTTTTGAATATTTTCACTTTGGGGACAGTCACGAAAAGGTATCCAATCACTATGCAGATGTCAGAATATCTTATTCTTATGCCGATCAATTATGTGTTGATGACGAAGTATATCTGAGAGCCCATAACTTTGAATATTTAAACAAGAGAATAAAGAAAGGGAAACGCGCTAAAGAAGTAGGCACTAGCAAACAAAATGGGGAGATAGTGGAATAAGTGCAACAAAAGTTACTACACGAGGCTTCCTGAAAGAAGGATGAACTAGATGCCTTACTAGAGGAGACAAACAAGAAAATGCATGAATAAGAGAAAGACAGGAAAGCTCAAGAGGAGGAGCAAGCGAAAAAATATACATAAGAAGAGAGGAGGAAAACAGAATTGTTGAAACAACAAGAAGAGACTTGAGTAACGGAAGAACAAAGGATATAGGAAGAAATAAAAATAAAAGAACAAGAAGAAGCACGGAAGGGTGCCATGGAACAACCACTAGAACAGATTGAGGAAGTGCAAGTTAGTGGTCCACAAGACATGGACATTGATAATACCACTACAAGCACTAAAATACCACTCACTGGAGGTCATTTTACCTTCAAGGAATTAGTCCTTACCCCATACACACCATCCAAAGAAGATGTTGTCTCCATTTTAGAGACTATAATCTTTGACCCTAAAGGGAAAAAGATCCTCAAAAGAACCAAAAAAAGGCTCAAGATGTCGGAGCGACTAGATTTTGTCACCATTCAAGAAGTCGTGGTGTTTAGAGGAATAGATAAGGAACCATAAATGATGGCATCTATAGGCATGGATACCACTATGACAAGTTAAGATAAGATTTGAAAGCTACTACAATACATTGAGAAAAGTAATATGAATATCAACAAATTGAAGGACCTCCTCTTGTAAGCTAGAAATGAAGGGGTTGATTTGAAACACCTGTGTGGCACCATGGAGATCGAAATGCGGAATGTAGTGTACCTAGCTCAGATATTACAATTAAAAAAGGATGTTCTAACCACCCAGGTTGAGGCACTTGAAGTAGAAAAAGCATCCATGAGTGTGCAGATAAGGGAGCTATAGGAAAAGGAGAAGGAATGGACAGAGCAAATCAAAATTTTGACATCGGGTAATTTGGATTTTGAAGCTCAAGTAGGAACTCTGCAGTGGGAAAAGGACTCATTAGCAAATGAATTAAATGATCTAGGGAAGAGAGACAAGGTATAGATCATTTCCATTGCTATGCAACTAATCTACAAGGACAACTATTTAATTCTCAGGAATTGCTTACATAACAGCTATTTGAAATTTAAAATATAGATGCCAAACTCAAACAAGTATAAGAGGTATCCCTGAATAGTCTAGTTTCAATATCACCAATGTGAAAGGGAAATTGAAGATGGTGGTGACATGGCACAATTCATGTACAAAAATTGCACCTAATTTACCCAAGTGAACGATAGTAGAAATGCATATCGATTTATCCCTGAATAGTCTAGTTTCAATATCACCAATGTGAAAGGGAAATTGAAGATGGTGGTGACATGGCACAATTCATGTACAAAAATTGCACCTAATTTACCCAAGTGAACGATAGTAGAAATGCATATCGATTACGCCAATCTAGATAATTGTTAGCAAGTAGAGAAAAATATACAAAAAGAGCTTGCATACTTGTTGGAGAAGTGCAAGGAGGTGAACCAAAGCATATCCAAAATATTTTAAAAGTGCCATGTACCTCCTCCTGGAACATTTGAGGAGCCCATTCCAAAATATCGAAGACTATAGGAACTCAAGACCATTAGAGATGAGGATTTGGGATCCATTCAAGTTACTAATCAAATCACTTCACATGATTTACAGGAACATATTGGAAAACCCATGTTGAAATTTCAGTATATGACTACAGGACACAACTCAACAACAAAGGGGATAACTACTTTATCCATAGAAATGGTCAATCATGAAGTAGCTCTACATTTACTAGAGGCTCAACAATTAAATGTAATAACTTATGATTTTGAGATTTAAGATAATTTTATTCAAGCTCTGTAATGCCCCCACTTTAGAGGCTCGATGACCATCTCCCTAACCCATTCAACCCCCATGGGTTTAGGAAGAAATAAAATAAATTAGCTAGGAATGATTTTAGTCCATGGTTATTTAGTTTAATTAAAATTAAACTTTAGAGAAATGTTATTGTTCTTAAATTGTAAATATTTAGTTATTATTTAATATTGTTATGAGTGGATATTCTTAGGTGTCCCAAAAGGGCACATAAGAGATCTTATGGACCCAATGAGTTGTCATCCACAACGACAACTAGAAGAAAATCAAAGAAAATAAATAAAGCCACTAAAACCAGAAGGAAGAATAAAAGTAGGAAAAGCAGGAAAGTCCTAAATGCAGAAAAGTAGGAAAAGCAGGAAAAGTAACAGAAAAGCAGTCAAGATAGGAGTTTCCTAATTTTGAGAGATAAGACTCAAGGAAGATTAGCAAAAGCAGGAAAGAAAGATAAAATCCTTAGGAAATATCCATAGGCTAATTTTATCCAAGGAGGGCAAAATCATGAAGCAAAGTAGGTCCAAGGCAAAATCAACTTGCCAAAGAAACATCCATTGCACCTATGGTTAGAATTTCCTCAATGGCAAGTCCAAAAAGGGTGGCCAAAAAGCCACATGTTCAAAATTATTCAATGAGGGCGAATTGCTTGAGGTGGATGAACACATTCATTGTACCTCAAAGCCAATTCATGTTATAAAATAAGGGGGTGTGCCCCAATGCACATATTTTTCCAGTATTGAGATTTTTCTTTAGAGCTTAGCTTCTCAGTGGCTTAGGAGATGCGCCCCTAGCCTACTTTGGGAGATGTAACCCATAGAAACCATACTCCAGTCATCATCATATCTCCAATTCATCTATTAGAGCATGATTTATAGGTATGATCCATCCATCTTAGTGAATAATTCGAAGCCTCTAGTGTTGATGCAGAAGCTAGTGCCAGATTGAGTGAAATTCATGGTGAGATCGATAACAAGAAGTAATATTTCTGATTAATTGCACCCCTATGAGATGTATCATATGCTCTTGATCCATTCTTGAGAATCCAAAATTCTCTTCTTCTATATATTTCTCTGATCCTATGATTCTATCACTTTCTTTCTTCCTACCATTGAAGATCCTGCTCATATTTTGTAAGAATCATTGGAACCATTGGAAATTGAATACAGTCTGCAAGTTTGGATCATAGAGAATTTCAATTGATTCTATATCAGTTTAATAGAGATTGATGCTATCCAATAATATGTATTTTAGTTCAATTATGAGTTCTAATAAGAAATATGAAGAATTACTAAGTTGTTTGTATCTTCATTTTTCAAGGCTTTCTCTAGGTGCTTAAAAAATTGACTAGTTTTTCAATAGTTGTCATCAAATACATTCTATGAGATATTTGGTATTTCCCTAAGATTCTAAAGGTCCATAAGACCCCGATAAACACATTCATAGTCCTAATTCTGAGTTTCATGACCCTCTGGAGGTGTTTGGATTCTTCTGAAAATAAACTAGACAACCAGTCAAAAGTAGCGCCCTTGCTAGATTTGCCTCCAAACATTGTCAATTCGATTCTAAACCTCTATAAATTTGCTATGGAAGGTTGGGGTATAATCCTTTAGTCTAAACTAGGCCTTATTACCTTCATTGAGCACCAGAAGCCTTGGGTTTCCATAGAAGTCCTCGGGGAATGTGCATTGATAACCTTGGATTTTCCAAGGAAATCTTCCCAGGCATGAAGTACCCATAAAAGTGCCATTATCAAGGTACTGGCCTATTTTCCATCTGATACAAATCCTTAGCAGGTCCTAACCTATATATGGGGATAATTTTAGAAGAGTCTAAAATTGGTTTGAAATTTTATGTCTGATTCCTAGTCAAATTAACTAGTTTTGTCAAAGCTTTCTTTGTTGTTTATATTTTTGCAAGTTTTGGAGTTAATGTACATTTGAATCAAATATGGTACATTACAAGCTCAAGGAAATGCCCCAGCTCAATGATGTAACTTTACTTTTTCCTATTATTATTTTTTTAAGAATGTAAATATAAAGTGACATTTAATTGGAATCTCAAGAGTTTTAACTGCCTTGAATGTAGTTGAATAGTCACCTAAGGGTCTAGGAAAAACTGTAAGAGGAATATTAAGTGAAGAGAAAAGGGATTTTGGTCGTAAAGATTTTTGGTTATTCATTTTGTATGAACTATTTCCGAAGATGAATAGGCAATTACTAGACTCAAAATTGGCATTGGGAGCTGTGTTTATTTTATGGATGGAAGCCATGGAACTAATTTCCTATTCTCCTATTTTGCATATGCAGTAAGATTGTTCTGTTTACCTATTGGATTACTTTGATGGTTCTTTTCTACTTATTGTGTATGTGATAAATGTAGTTGTCTTTTGCTTTCTACGAGTTGTGAATGCAAACTAGTTTTATGTTGTAACTATCTAAGTATTTAATCTCACTTTGTAGTTGTGATATATTTTATGTTTGGTGGTTATTTTCTATTAGAATGTATCCTACTTCATTTGCGACTCGTTTTCTACAAATTTTGTTGCTTGCAAGGATAGACTAGATTAGTTTAGATTGCATCTTATATTAATAAATTTTGCATCTCATTTAATAATATTAAAACCCTACATGACATACTAGGACACAATTGGTAAAATCCCCAACCAGTGAACGGTAGCTGTTCCAGAATCTGGATGAGTTCCCTATTCCAAATGATAATAAGTCTAATTGGTATTTATCACTAGGGAGAAACCCTACTGTTGATGTAAGGATTTTTCCTGGCGTCAACGGATTTGGCACTAGAAGGAGGGCTTCCAATGTATGGCTAGTAGAGGATGTCCTCTCCCTCGAGGATTTGTTTCTAGATATCCACCAAATCCCTCAAATTGAAGGTTCAATTTCTTTAATAATAGAAACCGAGCATAGAACATACCATTTTGAAGACAATAACCCTTAGTTGGAACAACCTGAGTCATCCCAAGAAAACCTATACGTAGTACGACACCAATAAGTAAACCACCTTTGATGATACACCATGTGTTACATCCAGAAGGTCGAAGGATTACATGTAGTCCCTTTGTTACCCATGAGACGCACTCTGCATAGAAGGGCCAAAGGAACTCGAGAATTAGTTTTGGTTGAATATTTCAAAGAAATGGTAGACTTATATTTATAGGAAATACTTGAATCGATTGATCAGATAAGACCTTCATCACCTGAGTCTCCTTCATCTCATCATACTCAGTATCCCCCATACACACCTCCACACATTCATAATATGGATCACAATGTGAACCAACCACCAGCTTGAAGGTCTCCGGGTGCACTGAACTTAGCTAGTCTGTTACATGATTTACCCAAGCACCTTATGTTAATTTTTTGATATTTAATTCAGAAATGAAATAGTACTTGAAATCAAATAACAATCATACATGTGAGAAATCACATTCGACACATTAATTTACCTTGGGGAAACCCTCTATGACTTGAGGGAGAACACCCCAACAAAATATTACTTAGTATATTGATAGATAGCATAGAATGTATTTTACATCAAGAACCCCTGGTGCAATTACAGAGCAAGAGAAAGATAAAGAAGAGACACTTAGAATAATATCCTATAGAAATAGAAGCGCCTTTCCTTCAAGGGAGAAGAGAATTTGATTCACATTGAATTCATCAATCCTGTATAACATATTTATATATTCTTCACATGAATCGGATTCTATTTCTATCTTATGACTTCATGATGAACTCGCCTTCCATTTGGATGTGTCAATCTTGCATGAAGAAGAGTGCCCCACTTCTCATGCAGTGTATTTACTCATTGAAATGAGTCTTAGGATGAAATTGCCCCTTAATTGAAATATTTCCCACTTAGTTAGGTATCTAACTTAAGTGTCGTCATGCAAGTGTCACAACTCAAGTGTCGTCTTTTATTTTTAGATAAGTGTCGTCATAAAATAACACTTAGCTAACTAGATCTTCTTTGTTATCACTTAGTTATCTCTCTTAACTGATTCTTTCTTGTTAACATCACTGTAGTGATCAATTTGAGTTCTCCTTTGATTTACTGAAGTCTTCATTGAAGTTTAACAATTCGAATTCTCTCTTAATTAATTATTTGGTGTGAAATACTTAATTAATTAATTTTATTTATCTCTTGTCTTATCTACATGATCCACATGTGCCAGCTTAATTATCATATCAAATATATTAAGTATATTTTCCCAATCATGCGATAATATTTTCCTACTATCATTCGAAGTGGTTATATGCTAAAGTAATTCACTCTAGAGCTGGGCAGTCTCTAGAGCATACATAGTAGCTCAACCATGGTTAGTAGTACATCACACACCATACATGCTTTGACATGCAAAGCATCACCTCAACACATGAGGCACCACTTGAACACATGAGGATCTGTCTTGACACAAAATACCTTAGACTTGACTAGCAATTATGTACAACATCATCACTTTGACAAACAAAGCACTTGCCTCAACACATGAAGCTTAACCGTTCTTGATTCCAACTCAAGATTCTTCTCCAAGTTTCCTGATTCCAACTCAAGATCCTATAAGGAAATACCTTGAAACACGAGGATTAATATTAACACATAATATTGACTTGGAGAATGACTCATGATGCTATAACTTTATCACTCCCTCTTAGCGAGTGAGGCATTCTTTTCCATGCCAATATTGTCTCGGAAGTACCTATACTTCATCACAGACAGAGGCTTAGTCAACATATCTGCAATATTCTCACTAGTAGAAATCTACTGAAGTCTTACGAAACCTCTATCGACCATGTATATGATGTAGGGATACTTCATCTCAATGAGTTTTGATCTGTCATGAAACACATCATTTTATGAGATCTTAATGCAACTCTGATTGTCAGAGTGAATGACTATAGTCTCAAGCTTCTCACTAAACAACCAAGCAAGTAGCTTCCTAATCCACATAGCTTCTCAACAGGTGGTACTATCTGCAATATACTCTACTTTTGTAGTACTATGTGCTACGGAGCCTTGCTTCCTGCTGGACCAAGAGATCATATTTGATCCTATGCTAAAACAAAATACGGATGTACTCTTTTGGTCCACAATAATACCAATCCATTCGTAGTCGGCATATCCAAGTAACATCACTCCACCATTGGAAGCATATCTGATTCCATAAGCAATAGTAACTTGAAGGTATCTAAGCACATGCTTGGAAGAAACCCAATGTCTATGTCTTGGATCAAACATGAACTAACTCAAGATACTCACTGCATAACATATGTCTGGTCTACTATGTATCAAATACATCAAGGAACCAATGAGTTGTTTATACATGGTAGGATCCACTAGATATGATCTAGAATTTGACTGATGTAGCTTCTTTATATTAGAAACCATTGTAGTAGACATGGAATTAGATTCCATCATGCAAAATCTCTGCAATACATCAACTCTATACATTCCTTGAGTAAGAAAGATCTCATATTTCTTTTGCCAAACTTCTAGACCAAGAAAATAGTGCATAAGACCTAAGTATTTCATTTTGAACTCAAAAGTGAGATCCCTCTTGCACCGAGCTATCTGTTTCTCCTCTCTAGTAAGGAAAAAGTCATCAACATAGATAACCAATATCAATGGTTGGTTCTTCACAACCTTGAATTATAAGTTGGTGTCAGCTTCACTTTTGGATAAGCCCAAGCTGAGAAGATAGCTGCCAATCCTTGAATACCAATCCCTTGGGGATTTCTTAATACCATACAAGGATTTCTTAAGTTTTCATACATGAGAATCCTTCCCATGAATTAAAAAACCCTCAGGTTTCTGTATGTAATCCTGTTCCTCAACCTCACCATTGAGGAAGGCAGTATTCACATCAATTTGGTGAAGTTTCCAACCCAAAACTGAAGCAAGGGAAATTATGGTTCGGATAGTAGTGTACTTGGCCACATGATAAAATGTCTCATCATAGTCTATCCCTTCTTTCTGTGAGAAACCACATGCCACAAATATTTCTTTATATTTTTCAATACGTCCATCAGCTACATGCTTGATTTTATAAAGCCACTTGGAAGTTACTATTGAATTCCTGT
Organism: Larix kaempferi; assembly: GCA_027924585.1. Lineage (NCBI taxonomy): Eukaryota > Viridiplantae > Streptophyta > Pinopsida > Pinales > Pinaceae > Larix > Larix kaempferi. The sequence goes on along the minus strand of BSBM01001409.1, from coordinate 8,793,140 downwards.
CAGGTTTAGGAACCATTTCCCACACATCATTCTTCATGATAGATTTGTATTTTCTACCATGGCCTCTTTCCATACTTATTTCTTTGAGGATTCCTCATAGGTAGAGGGCTCTGAATCACTGATGTGACTCATCTGTGCTACATATCTTGAAAATATTTCAGGTCTCTTTCACTCTCTACATGAGCCTAGAGTTTCTCCATGCTTTTCTTCCCCTTGCATAATGTCTCGACACCATGCAAATATCCTCTTAGTAGGAGGTCCATAAAGAGATATTTCTATCATATATTTTGGATCTTTAGGATAAAGTGGATCTATGGACTCATATGGCTTCTCCCTCTCACCATCTGAAAGGGGAGGATAAAAAACTAGATCCTCCATCATAGGAGTATCATGCTCCTCCATATCTGAATCACACTGAATTTCTTTGGAGTGCTTGAAGGAATACTCTTCATAAAATGTTACATATTGTTGGAGCATAGGCCGCAGCTATGGTAAAGCTGCCAAATTTTGAGGAAAAAGCACTAAGTTTTGAGGGAAAAGTGCTAATTTTGAGGAAAAGCACCATTTTTGGGCAGAGATGAACAGTGCGCGATACGGCGCCAGATGGACGAGCTCACTGCAGATTGCGGGCCGGAAATCGCGGAGCTCGTGCACACAAGTCAAAGGAAAGAGTAAATAAGGTGGCCGAGTAGAAAGCTCAACCACCACAATAAATGAAGCAGCGGAAGAGGGCTCAGCTACCCTCATTAAGGAAAAGTACATGAGTTATGGTTGCTCGGACCAAGGAATAGCAACGGGACAAAGCATTGAAGGCGAAGGACAAGGAGCAAAGAACGATGAAGCGGCGCCCATACCCGTGATCTGCGCTGGAAATCACAGAGTCTGCAGGAAGCTGCGACGTGACTGCAAGAGGCGCCTACAGTACACCTATCTGTGTCAGTGGTTAGGGTTTTTGGGGATCACTGTTGGGAAAAGGACCACAGTTTTGTAAAGGTGTGACCCTCAGGGCCACCTATATATATGTGTAATTGAAAAAGGGAAAAGGGTTGGTTAAGTAGTTAGATAGTTGATAGTCACTGAGTCACTTGGATTGCTGTGGCTTGCAAAGCTGTTAATGATCATTTTGTGTATGTAAGAAGGCCGCGATCTCGCAGGAGACCGCTTGGCGTAAAGGCTAGTGTATGTATTGACCAGTCGCAAGAGGACTGAGAGGGGAATGTAATTGTATGTCTTTGTCATTGTAATATTTGTAGAAGAAGAGAATAGATCTAAGAGAAGGGCTCCCAGCTATGTGCGTGGAGTTTCCCAGAATCATCTAAGGCTGCAGCTGTGTGCGCAGCGGAACTGTGTTATCCCCATCTTAAGATAATATAAAACACAGTTCCCATGGACGTGGCTTCCCACATGGAAGTGAACCACATAATTCTTTTTGTTGTGGTGATGCTTTATGTGATTTCATTTCTTTGCTTTACTATCTATGTTTCCATGAATGTTTTGCTATCTTTATGAATGAGTATGTAAAGTAAATCCTTGAAGCTCCCTTAGAAGTGTACTTGCGCATTGTCGAAGGAGTCTGTAAGAACACTGTCGTCATAGCGCTAAAGGAGTGTGTTACTGCGCTGTGGCACAAGGGCAGAGACGATACCTAGTGTATTGGGCGTAGCAGGTAAACGCCTCGTGCACAGGTGCGGAGCTACCGCGCAACCAGGCTGAGAAGAGTGAGTCCCAGCGCTGTGGCGCTGTGAGACCTGTGAAAGGGGAAGACGCTCTGTTCAGGGGTTACCTCCAAGCAGGAAAGAGAGAAGACTGTAGACTCCACACCACCTAGGTTAAGGAAACCTGATTCCTTAGCCCCCCATAGCCACTTTGGGTGAGACTTCGGGTTACTGCGCAGCTCGTTGCCGAAAGGTCCAGTGCGCCAAAGGGGTGGTTGTTGCTGCGCATCTTGAAAACCCGGGTCTGTCCAGAAAAGAAACCAACACATATCTGCTGACTTCAATGTTTCTTTGTCATGGAACATAGGTTCTACAGGCTTTCTAGGATTCACTATATCCAACAAATGTTTATTTCTTTCCAGATGGCTCCATCTTTGTCCTCTTTTGTTTTGGCATGTGAATGTAATCAGGACAACTGAAAATTTTCAAGTGTCCAATATCTGTTTTTTCACCAGTGAAAACCTCTTCAAGAGTATTTTTTCCCATGATAGCATGAGGGCTTCTGTTCTGAATATAAACATTAGTTCTGGAGGCTTCTTCCCATATTGTTCTGTTCTTTCTTTGAGAAACCTCACATATTGTTATGTTCTTTCTTTGAGCAACCCCATTTTTCTGGGGGTTGTAGGGTACAGTCAACTATCTTTTTACTCCTGCATATTGACACAAGTCATTGAATTCATGGGACTCAAACTCTCCTCCATGATCAAATCTCAAATCACAAATGTGATTCCCAGTCAGATTCTCAACCAATGCTTTGAACTCTTGAAACTTGTTGAAAGTTTCACTCTTTTATTTCAGAAAATAAACCCATGACCTGTGAGAGATGTTGAATATTGTAACTTCTAAGAATATTATATTTGTACTTTATTATTCCGGAGATGTTTCATCCCTCTGAGGTGATCCTATTATGTATCCGAAGATGTTTATTCCTCCGATGAATTGTGGTAACCGGGGTTATTAGATCCTCCATGTGGGGGTCGGCCCTGAGTTAATTAATTAGGGGTTATTAGACTTCATTGGGAGAGGCCGGCCCCATAAGGGAATTAGTTAGTCGGGAACTAGTATAAGTAGAGGAGATTGCTCCTCACTTATCTCACACTTGCTCAGCTCATAAAGTAGCGCACTTGTGTTTGAGAGGTCTGCATAGGAGGTAGAGAAGGAGGTCAAGTCTTGGAGCACATCTTGTATTTTGGTTGATCATCTTACTGAGGAAAGCTTTGCTGCGTTTTCTACCCCATGAGGGTTTCCCAAGGTAATATATTTGTCTATCTTGTGATTATCTTTCTTTTAGTGATCTTTCTAGTCAAATTAGTTTAAACTTAACATGGTATCAGAGCTAGCCTGAATAGAACATCCTTCACAAGGTGAAATTATATTTCTCTCTCTCTCCCAAAATTAGGGTTTCTGCAAAAAGGTTAGTATTTTTGGATTCTGGTTGCATGGTTGAATAGCCCTTCTAAAGATCTATCGTTTGAGCCCTGGATCGAGGTTTTTGGTTGAGTAGAACTCCGGGAAAGTCAAACCCTAGTTTTACCAAAAGTGCGATAAACCAGAAATTCTGTTGCATATCCGAAAAAGTGAAAAAGTAAAGTTTCCTGGTAAGTACTACTCTATTTATTATCTCTTGGACTCCCCCAAGAGAAGATGGCTCCAAGCACTAAGCTTGAAGACAATCTTGAAGGTATAGAGAATTTCTGGGCATGGAAATACAGAATTGGTCTCATTCTTGAAGAGAATGATCTTGCTCAATATATCAAGGATGAAGTTGCAGAACCTGAAGAAGATGAAGCCAAAGAGAAGCATAGGAAGTATTTGATTAGGGAAAAGAGAATCATTGCTGATTCTATTAAATACCACTTGATTCCCCAAGTGGCATACAAGAAGACTCCAAAGGAAATGTATGATGCCCTAGGAAGAATGTATGAAGGAAAGAATATCAATAGGAAGATGAACCTAAGAACTCAGTTGAAGAGTACCAAGATGCACAAAGGAGAATCCATTCAAGATTGCTTCTCAAGGGTCTCCCAAATCAAGGAACAACTAGATGCCATTGGTGATACTCTTGATGAAGATGAACTTGTAATGACTGCTCTAAATGGTCTCACTAGACCTTGGGAGTCATTTATACAAACTATGTGTGCCAGAAAAGAAAGTATGAAGTTTGATGTAGTATGGGAGGATTGTGTTCAAGAAGAAGCTAGGGTAGCCAACAGAGAAGCCCTTCTCAAGGAAGATGACCAGGCCTTGGCTACACACACTAAGAGAAGGAGGAATCAATCTTACTTCAAGAAGGATAATCACAAGGAGTCTCAATCTCCACAAAGATTTCAGAAGAAAGGAAGAAGAAAATTCTCTTCTTTCCAATGTTTCAATTGTCATAAAGAAGGACACATTGCTATATTTTGTCCTTCAAGGAAGAAGAAAAATATTCACTACAAAATACATCAAGCTCATCTTCCAGAAGATGATAGTGAAGAAGAAGAATAAGAAGAGGAAGTAAGGCCTCATAGGAAAAGATCCAAAAGAAATGAAGAAGAAGAAGAAAGGCCCCTCCCTAGGAAAAGATCTAGAAGGAATGAAGAAGAAGATGCAGAAGAGTATGTTCTATTTTCTGCACTCTCTGGATCTGTGTTTCCTGGAGAAGATACATGGCTCATTGATAGTGGTGTTTCAAAGCACATGAAGGGCCAAAAGAAAACTCTCTCAAGACTTGAAGAAAAGTCTTCTCCACAAAAGGTATCTCTAGGAGATGATTATCAGTATCCCATCAAGGGAATTGGTGAAGCAAGCTACAAGCTTGATTCTGGAACACCTTTAAAGATGAAAGAAATTTTATATGTACTAGGGTTGAAGAAGAATCTACTTTCTATCTCAACACTAGATAAGAAAGGTTTTAGAATTGCATTTATTGATGGACAAGTACTTATGTGGCCCAAAGGAAAATCAATTGAGGATGCAATTGTTATTGGTGAAGAAGAATGAGGTCTTTACAAACTCAAGGGTCACCCAGATGTTGCCCTTGTCCATGAAACCACTAGCCCCAGTGAGCTATGGCATAGAAGGCTTGCTCACATTAACTACAAAGCCCTACCCTATGTGAGCAAGGTGGTCATAGGATTACCAGACTTAAAGATTGACCATAATGGCTCATGCAAAGGATGTGAAAAGGGGAAGAATGTCAAGAACCCTTTTCCAAAGAGTGAAACAAAGACTAAGAACATTCTGGAGTTAATACACTCAGATGTATGTCGAGCAATGCCCACCACATCCCTAAGTGGGTTTGAATACTATCTCACATTCATTGATGACTATTCAAGGAAGACTTGGATATACTTTCTAAAAGGAAAGAATGAAGTCTTTGGAAAATTCAAAGAGTTCAAGGCCTTAATAGAAAATCTCTCAGAAAATAAAATCAAGATTCTCAGAACAGATAATTGCAGAGAATATACTTTAAAGGACTTTGAAGACTTTTGTTTGGAAGCTGGAATCAAGAGGGAACTAACCACTCCCTACAATCCCCAACAAAATGGGGTTGCTGAAAGAAAGAATAGAACTATCATGGAAGCTGTAAAGACTATGATACATGACCAAGATCTACCCATGTATCTATGGGATGAAGTAGCTAGGACAACAGTCTATGTGCAAAATAGACTATCCCATAGTGCTCTTGAATTCAAGACTCCAGAAGAAGTGTTCACAGGAAAGAAGCCTGAGGTAAGTCATCTCAAAATATTTGGATGTCTTGTGTACATTCACATTCCAAAAGAAAAGAGAACCAAGTTGGATCCTTCTGGTAAGAAGGGAATATTTGTTGGATATTGTGAATCATCCAAAGATTTCAGAATTTACATACCTAGTTTTCATCATATGGAAATAAGTAGAAATGTAACATTTGATGAAGAAGTAGCCCTCAAGAAATCTAGGAAATGCCAACTTGAAGAAATCTATGAAGAAGATACATCTCCTGGAATCACAGAAGTTGTACCCATCCCTGAAGATGATGCACCAGAGGACCATGACATGTTAGAACCATAAGAACCCCCCATTACAAATTTATCTAGAAAAAGAAGGCCAGCATGGGCTAGAGACATTATTCAAGGAGCTGAAAAATATGGAGCTCCTGAAGTCTCCACTAGAGAAAGAAAGAAACCAAAGCTAGTATCAAACTATGTGGCCTTGATGTGTGATCTTGTGGATCAACAACCTACTAGCTATGAAGAGGCAGCTCAAAAGAAAGAGTGGGTAGAAGCAATGACAGAAGAATACTAGTCAATAATGAAAAATGATGTTTGGGATATAGTTACCAAACCAAAAGATAAAAGTGTGGTTTCTTCCAAATGGATATTCAAGATAAAACATGCTGCATATTGTAGCATTGAAAAATATAAGGCAAGATTTGTAGCCAGAGGATTCTCTCAGAAAGAGGGAATTGAATATGAAGAAACATTTGCACCAGTTGCTAGGTACACTTCAATTAGAACTATCATGGCACTTGCATCTATGATGAAGTGGAAATTACACCAGATGGATGTTAAGACAACTTTCCTGAATGGTGTGATTGAAGAAGAAGTGTACATAGAACAACCACAAGGATTTGAGGTTAAAGATGGAAGAACACATGTATGCAAGCTGAAAAAGGCTTTGTATGGATTAAAGCAAGCTCCCAGAGCTTGGTATGGAAGGACTGACAATTTCTTAACAAGCATGGGATTTACCAAAAGTAAAGTTGATCCTAATCTTCACCTTAAAGTTATGGATGATAAACCTGTTATATTACTGTTGTATGTAGATGATCTATTTTTAACAGGAAATGAGAATCAAATTATTGAATGCAAGAAGAAGCTTCCTTCAGAATTCGAGATGAAAGATCTCGGATTAATGCACTACTATTTAGGTCTAGAAGTATGGAAAGAACCAAAAGGAATCTTTCTAAATCAAGGTAAGTATGTTGTGGGGATTCTAAAAAGATTCGATATGTTGGAGTGTAAAGCCATGGCCACTCCCATGGACTCCAACTTGAAGTTATTAGTTAATGACTCATCAGAATTAGTGGATGTAACTTTATATAGACAAATCATTGGGTCATTGATGTATTTAACAAATACCAGACCAGATATATGCTTTGCTATAAATACCCTGAGTCAGTATCTAGTAGAACCTAGAAAGTTTCACTTAATAGCTGCAAATCATGTAATGAGGTATCTAAAGGGTATATCAGATTTTGGTCTAAATTATCTTGGAAGTCATGAACTCAGATTACATGGTTACTCAGATTTTGATTGGGCAGGAAGTGTTTCAGACAGAAAGAGCACATCAAGTGGATGTTATGGTCTTGGATCTGCCATGATATCATGGTTCAGCAAGAAACAATCTAGTGTGGCTCTCAGTACTGCTGAAGCAGAATATATAGCTGCCTGCTCTGCTAGTTGTGAAGCAGTGTGGCTTCGGAAACTATTATCTGGAGTGTTTGACTTAGAAATGGATCCCACTATGATCATGTGTGACAATCAAAGTTGTATTAAGATAACAGAAAATCTAGTATTCCATGATAAGTCAAAACACATAGAAATTCATTATTTCTACATACGAGATATGTTGCAGAGAGGAGCTATTAGACTCGAGTATGTGAGCACTGAGGAACAAATTGCTGATATATTGACCAAACCTCTGTCTCGAGTGAAATTTGAATATTTTCGAGACAAACTTGGTGTAGTTCAAAAGGACCCTCCTCGAAAGGGGGAGTGATATAGTCACTGATGATGAGATTGCCCTCATCGACAGCAAGGTCGATGATGAGGATACCTGTTTATTACACCTAGATATTTATATATGCTTAGATTACTTAGATTCAGGATACTTATACTTAGAATACTTATATTACTTGTTTTTATATTGATTTATTGATGAGGATACATGTTTTGATGATATGTATACATATATTGATGAGGATACATGTTTTGATGATATGTATACATATATTGATGAGGATATTTGTTTTTATATTGATGTATTGATGAGGATACATGTTTTGATGATATGTATACATGTATTGATGAGGATACTTGTTTTTATATTGATGTATTGATGAGGATACATGTTTTGCTGATATGTATACATATATTGATGAGGATATTTGTTTTTATATTGATGTATTGATGAGGATACATGTTTTGATGATATGTATACATGTATTGATGAGGATACTTGTTTTTATATTGATGTATTGATGAGGATACATGTTTTGATGATATGTATACATGTATTGATGAGGATACTTGTATGTACTTGTACTAGTGATGTACTAACGATATTTGTATTGATGAGGATACAGGGTGGGGATTGTATCGTCCCCAGACTTCGGTACCTTGAATTGATCCGTAGACCTATGTCTTCGAGAATGAAGTCCTTAGTGGACATATGGGGATTGTATCATCCCTGGACTTCGGTCCCTTGAATTGATCCGTAGACATATGTCTCCGAGAAAGAAGTCCCTAGTGGACGAGAGGGATTGCATCATCCCTGGACTTCGGTCCCCTGAATTGATCCGTAGACATATGTCTCCGAGAAAGAAGTTCCTAGTGGATGAAAGGGATTGCATCATCCCTAGAATTCGGTCCCCTGAATTGACCTGTAGACATCTATCTCCAAAAAATGGTGATAGGATTGCATCATCCCTGAACATTGAGTTCAAAATGTACATGATAGGACTACATTGTCCATAGACATGAGAGGTGTCTTAAATAGTTCAGGATTGATCATCCTTAGACAGTGATCCTGTAATTCCGAAAGGAAGAATAGTCTTAAATATTGATCCTTAGACTAGAATCCCGTAATTCCAAAAGGAAGGATTGTCTAAGATGTGAGTAGTGGAAAAGGATCCCATAATTCCAAAAGGAAGGATCGTCCAAGTATGGTAGCTCCGTAAAGACTGGGTCTCATAATTATGAAAGGAAGGATTGTCCATGATCCCATAATTTCAAAAGGAAGGATCACCAGTGTTGATGGACTAGAATCCCGTAATTTCGAAAGGAAGGATTGTCCATGATCCCGTAATTCCTAAAGGAAGGATCACTAGAGTTGATGGACTAGAATCCCGTAATTCCGAAAGGAAGGATTGTCCATGATCCTGTAATTCCGAAAGGAAGGATAATGTGTATTGCAAAGTATGCTGTGATAACGATGCTGGTGATTTTGTGATGATGATGTTGATAATCGTGTGATGACGATGCTGATGATCGTGTGATGACGATGCTGATGAACGATGCTAATGATCGTGTGATGACAATGCTGATGATCATGTGATGACGATACTGATGATTGTGTGATGACAATGCTGATGATCGTGTGATGATGATACTGATGATCGTGTGATGACGATTGTAATGTCCCTTATTAGGAATTTTATTAAAATTGCAATTTTTCACTTTTTTTCCCTAGTTCGACCTTTGACAAGTTTTGATCTCTAGGTCCCAAATTTTCCCCAAATGATCCCAAATATTCTGAGAAGGTATATGAATGATATTAGAACATAAATATGTGTTTCAGGGATGCCTTTGGACCTTTAAAATACTTCTGCAAATCCTCTTTCAATTCTGATCAATGTAGGTAACTTTACTAGTGATTTTCCTTTGACTAGTATTGGTCTCTAGGTCTCAAATTGACTCCAAATGCCTTCAAATCTTCAAGGAAGGTGTATGAATGATATCAGAACTTGAATATGATTCTTATGGATGACATATGTCCACCAAAATACCTCTGAAAACTCTCTTAAGATTCAGGACCAATTATGCAATTCTACTAGTAATTTGGGGTTCAAATCCCCCTGGGGTAAGTACTGAAAATGGCTTCCCAAATGCCTCCAAACCCACTCAAATTTATGAAAAGAGGTATGTAATGTGTTAATTATTTTATTAAATTCTAATATGCACCACTAATGGATTATTACAACTTTTCTCACCCTCTCCCATTCAACTGCAAAAATCCTCAATCCGACCCTTGGGGAAATGACACTATTTCACCTCCCAATACAACTAAATTGAGTAAAAATGCTTCAAATGCTCAAGTACAGTACATGAAACTTGTAGAAGAAATACATGGAAGTATATTGATCACAAATATATCAGAGAATCATCCATTCATTCGAAATCATCATCAATACATTGGCTCACAACAAGGTAGTGGGGAAATGGCATTGTTCTTCCATTAAAAATGAGATTTATATATTTCTACTTGGAATTTTGACCTGAAACTTTTTGGAGATGAAGAACAGAGTATTTAATTGATATTACAAAATAAATGGGGCATTAAAATCTTCCCCAAAGAGTACAATAGCTCACCAAAAACGCCCTCCCTCAAGGATCAAGAATATGCCATCAAAACTGGAAATGGTTGAAGGAGTGAGATGCAATAGAAGAAACCATGAGCTTCCCTATAGCTTACACCTGAAAATAAAGACTCCATTAAAGCTCCAAATGAAAGGTCTGAATGGCCTTTCCAATTACCAACTTGGATGGGAATCTTTCACCCTCGAAATTGGCTAAGGCAAGAAACTAGTCATCCACTAGCTCTCCCTCTTCACAAATGCAATTGCAAATTCTAAAAATGATCAAAAGCTCGTTTCATTCTTTGTTATTGACATTTATAAAGTTCTAATGTCTTCCATGGGTCGAATTCCTTCCAAGAGACTCATGCCAACTCAAGTTGGGAAGAGATTCCAAAGAACGCCACTTGTACAACAATTCCTAGTCTCCCACTTCCACCAAATCACATGTGGAAGCATATTAGCTGCCCTAACACCCTTGAGCGCCCTCTTGGAGTCTATTTTTATCCCGGACATGTCATATATGTCATATGTCAGCCTTCAGGTCTGATTTGTGTCATAGGCGTCATAGCATCTTCATCATTGTTGTCATAGAGCTACGGAATCTAGCCCAAGTGTCTCACTAGCTCCAAATTGCCTCTTCCTCTTCCATGGGAGTTACTCTTCCTCTATATTTCGACCTTGGATGAGTCATGCCATGAATAATACCTTTTGGACTCCCCCAAGTATGTTACCATTCACCTTGAATTCGAATTGGTGAGAGAATGATGCCAAGTGTAGTGGGGAAATCTAGCTATATGTGGGTCCCACTTCCTCCATGTGTCTTCATGATCAAATGCCACTTTGATTTTCACTTGTATATGTTTATTTATCTCCTTTATTAAATATTTATGCCATTCTAATGTTCAAACATCATTTATTATCCCCATTATTCCAAATCCCAAAGCTTCCACCCCAAACCTAGGAAACTAGTAATATTCCTCCTTGGCAATTATTTGAACTTTAGCATCAATTTGACAAACTCTACTGAATAGGGACAATGTGATTAGGCCATTGTGACCCAATGCCAAATTTGGGACATTACAACGATGCTGATGATCGTGCGATGACGATGTTGATGATTGTGCGATGACGATGTTTATGATTGTGTGATGACGATGCTGATGATCGTGTGATGACAATGCTGATGATCGTGCGATGACGGTGTTGATGATCGTGTGATGACGATGCTGATGATGTTGATGTTCCAGTAACTGGTTGAGTTACTGATGATGATGTATTGAAGAAAGCTTCCGATGATTTATATATGTATCATGTATGATGTAATCGATGACTCTTTGCTCCTACATATGTTGTTATAATATCCTTCTCGTTAAGGGGGAGTGTTGAATATTGTAACTTCTAAGAATATTATATTTGTACTTTATTATTCTGGAGATGTTTCATCCCTCCGAGGTGATCCTATTATGTATCCGGAGATGTTTATTCCTCCGATGAATTGTAGTAACCGGGGATATTAGATCCTCCATGTGGGGGTCGTCCCTGAGTTAATTAATTAGGGGTTATTAGACTTCATTGGGAGAGGTTGGCCCCAAAAGGGAATTAGTCAATCGAGAACTAGTATAAGTAGAGGAGATTGCTCCTCACTTATCTCACACTTGCTTAGCTCAGAAAGTAGCGCACTTGTGTTTGAGAGGTCTGCATAGGAGGTAGAGAAGGAGGTCAAGTCTTGGAGCACATCTTGTATTTTGGTTGATCATCTTATTGAGGAAAGCTTTGCTGCGTTTTCTACCCCATGAGGGTTTCCCAGGGTAATATCTTTGTCTATCTTGTGATTATGTTTGTTTTAGTGATCTTGCTAGTCAAATTAGTTTAAACTTAACAAGAGAAGTCATATATGAAAATCACATAATACAAATAACTACTAAAGGAGGGTGCAGACATAGGACCACATAGATCAGAATGATTTAAGTCAAGGATCCCCTTGGATCTTTTGGTACTACAAAATCAGATTTAAACATGGGCATACCTTTCACTATCTTTTGCAATCTGGGTAGCACTTTGAAATGGAGATGACCAAAAATTCTATGCCACAACTCACAAGGACTGACTATGTCATGTATCATGCTTTGAATGATTTTTACAGTAACTTTGTAGAGAACTTCCTCTCTAACTCCAATCACTAATGTAGAGTTCAAGTCTTCATGCTTAGGCCACATGCGCACTTTGTTGTCCATAAATATAACTTTGAATCCTTTATCTTCTAGAACCAAAATAGATAGGAGGTTCTTCTTCAATCTGGGGACAAACAAAATTTCATCCACATGCAGTACATCTAGTGAATCCAAATGAAAAGAACTGGATCCAATTCCTTGGATCGAATAGGTGGTATTATATCCAAGCTCCACCTTATAGGAAAACTTATTTTCCTTCATATCTGTGATAGTGCTCATGTATCCAGTCATTTGCATGGATGTGCCACTTTCTAGAAGCCATGTCTTAGGAATAGTGGTAATGTATCCAGAAAGGGTTGAGACAATATAGTACTCCTTCTTGGTCTCTTGATCATAGGTTGAATTCTTTCTTGTAGGTTCATCTTCTGTAGTAGTAGAAGCATGAAACCTACCCTTGAAATTTCCTCTTTGGTTTGCATGAAATTCTCTTGCATAATGGACCTTCTTATTGCGATTGAAACATTTAACTTTAGACTTATCAAAGTTATTGAAATTATTCTCCTTTTGATGAGAGAATTTCTTGTGAGATTTCTTACCTCTTTTCATTCGTGCCACAAGAGCAAGGTTCTCTTATTTGGAGGTAGTATACTTGCTCTGTATTCACCCTTCTTCTTGTAGGAAATCATGCCACAGTATCTCAAAGTTAGGTTTCACTTCTCGACCATTTACTGTAGCCAAGACTATATCCCATGAATATGGAAGACCATTGAGAACGGTTTGAATGAGATCATCATCATCGACCGTCACACCAGTGCTTATGAGTTGATCTCTTAATTGAGATATACTTGTGAAGAAGAAATCCACAGCTTTCTACATTTTCCATATTCATATTTCAAAGCTTGTTCTTCAATGCTCTCTTTTGACTGGGTGCCATCTTCTCATAAGTATTTGTCAAAGTGTCGAAGCATTCTTTTGTGATATTCAATGGATTGATCACGGGCATCAAGTTGTCTTTCATGAAATCACAAATGATTCTCTTTGCTTTGGATTGATTCTTCTTGAAGGTAATGTACCATGCATTAGAAGTAGGCTCTTCAATAACACTAGATACATACCCATCCAAATCATGCTCTTTTAGGATATTCAGATTCCTGGCCTTCCAAGTATTGAAGTTCAAAGTTCCTTCAAGACGGTCTTCAGGTCTTACTTTAAGCCATAATTATTCAAGTATTGTGCATACTCGGGATCTACATAAGCTCAAGCTTGATTGTTGAACTTAGCTCTTTCATATCCCTGATATCTGATACCATGTTAATTTTTTTTATCTTTAATTTAAAAACTTAACATCAAATGGAGATGGACAATATTCACAAGCATTTTCAAGAACTTGTTGTTAAGAAGAATGTTGTGGATGAGAATGTCATGAGTCAAGCAATTGAACTTAGACATATTAAAGAAGAGTTTAAGCATTTCAAAGTTAAATATATTGTTTCTTCATTTTTCCAGATAACTATTGAATAATTTAAGGATAAAGATATTTCTGTTAATGAAAGTTTTAGGAAGACTCAAAAGTTGTTCTTTGAAGGATTGAATGAAATTCAAGATGTGGCAAATTCACTTAAAAAATGTCGTAGAAATTATTCATTGGATGGACTCACTCAAGATCAAAAGAGTTAGGTTATCCTTAAAGTCATGGGGAGTTGTATGTGAATATGTTTCCAACTTTATTTTAAAGGTCATAAAATTTGTTCCAAATTATGGGCCATGACAAATAATCTTATGGAGCTTCTTGGAATTCCAATATTTGTTGAATTGGCCGATGACGTGCCTTCAAAATTGAGGATCGCTGAAGTAGATCAACAAAGATATGAGTCAGTAGAATTGATTCGTGCTACTATGTAGGTTGATTTGTTTCTTCTCTAATCATTCATTTTAGAGCATGCTTATCGAAAAGACACTTTAGATAATTTCCTACAAAATTGGGATAAAGTTAGAAACACAAAGATTCAATCATATATGTGCCAAGTTAAGCTTATGTTTGAACATGCCAGCTATGAAGTTGTATCCCAAATGTTTAATGTCTATGCAAGGTGGAAGGATTATGTGACCAATACTTTTCAAAGTAGTTAGACAAACTCTAGGTCTTAGGAAGTCTCACTCTGATTTTGTGGATCCGCGTTATCCACTTTATTGTATTTATACATATTTATTTGTAAAATAAAAGGGACATGATCGAACCACTGGTAAAATGTTTTGCATAAGATCTTGTAGAATTCTCTATGTTCCTTGATGATTTTTGTAATATTTTGCAAACTAGTTAATGGAGAACGGGGGATGTTTTGCATATTGGTCTTGACTTGAGTAAAGTTTAATTTTTCTTTACTTTAATGTTTTTATGAGTTATCTCTCTTCGTTTCCTAAATTTGACTAGTTAGATTTTATAAACTTGTTTTGCATTACAATGGATATAGTTTGATTTTGAATTTATTCATTAACCAAGTATGTTATGAACATGGTATATTGAAAGGTTTTCACAGAATCTGCTCATGGCATGTTATTGTTATGCTTAGACCATATAATTAACTTTTTAGTTTAGCTAAAACATTAACTAAATTATTTTGTGATTTAATTTTTAGATGATCTATGTTATCTTAATACTCATGCTTTCTTTGGTGGTGTTTTATTAAGATTGAATTAGTAGTTGATTGTAATATTGTTTACGGATTTGTTCTTGGCTATTTGCAGTACAATTAATTCTCAGAGATCGTTGCTTTTATCTTAGTTCATTTTAGATTAGCTTAGGCTAATAGGTTTTCCTATTGACCGATAGTATCTTCGGTTTTTCTTTGTTAAATCCGATATTTCCTCCTCTTTAATATAGGAGTGATTTAGCACTAACAAAACCTATTAATTCTCCCTCTAGGAGAAAAAACCAACTTGTGGCTAATGGGGACCTTATATCCATTGGAATTAGTCATACCAAACAACTGGTAATTAGGAAGATTCTTGCGTAGGTTTTTTTGACACTCTTGGATCATATTGCTATCCTTTGCATTGATGAGTGGAACAAATTTTCCTATCAACACATTCATTGAACCAACAACCATCCAAGTCTCATATTGTCATACATCTTAGGCTGACATTCTCTATAAAGTTGATTCCATCTCCACTTGTCTTCTATTATCCAATATGTCCATGCTTTATTTCCTTATTTTTCCTCATCTCGAATTAGTTGCCTCAGACACAAAATATAGTCAATGCCTTCTTCTTCCTCACATGTCAAAGATCAAATCACACCTCTTCAATTAGCATAGACTAAAACCTCAGGTCAATTTATGCACTCCATTATATAAATACTTCAGAACTTCTTCACTCTTTTCATTCATGCTTTGTACTTTGTCTTACCATGGCTCATATTATTGCCTCCCACTTCACCTCATATCTCACCGAATCGATCCTCTATTTATACCCATTGTGCTAAAAAACATGTGGACCAAAAGGGCGTATTGTTAAACCAGTGTGGACTCATCATTGAACTAATGTTCCACTTGGAATTCATTCATCCAACAACCATACAAATCTCATCTTGGCATACATATCGATTCCTCTTTTGTCTCATTTGATATTTATTTCAACCTTTGGTCCCTCTACAATGAGAAAATACAATACAAAATATATATTGAAACTGAAAGGTGTTTTACATCTTTAATTTCATGTCCCCTTCCATTAATCCAACTCAAGGAAGGGAACATGACTAAATATCCTGGCTTTCAAACTCTAGCTCCATCATCATTGTATGCCATCATAACAAATAAAACATGTGTGTAGATGCATAATCAAAATGAACACAATGGAAATAAAAATTATCCACACACATCTATCATACATTTATTTGCATAATCATAACAACCTTCAATTAAAAACATTGAATAATTGAAATACAAGAGAATACTTATATTGACACAAGTTGTCCCGCGAAACTGGCTATGCAACTGTAACGTTCCACCCAACCATAGGCTTCCTGCGCTCATCAATATCTCAACACAGCTGCCATCCCCGAGATGGGCATGATTTCCACAAGGAAAAAGGGAACAACAACTAATGCATAGCCAAGTATACATCACACATTAGCCAAGCCAGTCCACAACTAGGTTTATCGAGTTGTTAAGGCAGTAGAAAGGAAGGAATTGCTAAGCTAGTGAGCTCAACCACATATCTATTGGTACCACAACAAGATTTATCTAGCTTTCCCCCCACAATACCTACACACCCAACACAAGGAAGTATCCCCTTCACTACTCCATAGTTCCTCATGACATACCTTCCCTTCTAGTGCTCTTCAGGGTGTGGATATAAAGGAAACCAAAGCCCTATCATCTTTGTTGAGGTTACTCTCTTCACTATTTTATCAAGCCAATTCTAAATCCTATTCTACTCTTGGATGCCTACACACACAAGTTCAAGCCAAAACAAGGGACAAATATAACCCAAATTATGGAAAAGTCTCCCACACATAGCAAGGCACAAATGTTGGGCATGGAAAAATGTTTTAACTATGAGATGCACAAAACAATAGTTCCATGGGTTTCCAAATCATGGCACACCAAAAACGAATTGTGATATGGAAAAACAACCACAGGGAGAAAAAAGATTTTTCCACAGATATATGAGAGTTCAAATGGAAAAAAAGGCCTCTATGAACCCCCAGATCGAATTCCCTTTCCTCCCAGTCATTCTGCAACCCAAAAATGCCCTTGTTTCAGCTACAAATGAAGGAAAACACCATAAAAACGTGGAGGAAAACACCCAGCAAGACAAAACTACGTGAGAGAGAAAAGCTGCTTGATGAATAATGGGTTGGGGAGTAAATTCGTGGGCCTTTTCTTTCCCAAGAAGGAAAACAAAATTTTCCAAAATGATGGCTTTCCCATACACAAAATTTGGACAGCCATACCTTCCATTTCCCAAAACAATAACTATGTCAACCCTTGCTTGGAAGAAATAAATGATTGGGTGCATAAGTCAACATGGGTAGCTAATGGTTCATGGGTTCTCTCATTGACACTTGGATTTGCACTATTGGATTCAAGGGTTTGAGTATTTCCCTCCCTATTCCTTGTAAAAATAATGCCCCCATACTCTTGTTGCATTGCATAGCTATTTGTGGGTATTTTATTAAAATACATATTTACAATTTCCATCATGCCATGCTAGCACGTTATCCACATGCGCCGATTTTTAGTTGTCAATACATAGACAATAAATCGATAGTGGGTCCTTGGCCTTGAGCTCCTCACCACGATTTTATAATGATATTACATCATTTACAAGTTCAACGCAATGGGTCAAAATAGGGGTGTTACACATCTGTAATATGAGTTCATTAGTTAAATTTTCCCTATAGTATATTTTATATAATTAACATACCCTCATTATATATATTTCATATTGAAAATGCTCTTCTCTATATTGAACATGATTTGCAGGTATTTTCTCTTTGTGCATTAGAAGAAAGGGAAGAAATATGTAGAGCCATCATGAATGAATTACCGTTAGAGTCCTATTATGAAGATTTCCCACCCTATGATGTTTATGTTGGTTCAACACATATTCTCACTATTCAAATCAACCATGGATGATGGGAACAAGAGATCGGTATGATTGCAAACATGCTTCTAAATGTACCATGCACGAGTATATTCATCATTGGCAGATCTGTCAAGTACACCAATATAAGTCTTACAATCCTCCTTGACACCTATTTCCCTACAGCATAGAAATGAAGAGAATTATTGGGAAATAAATGTTTGTGGCAAAGCGAACCATAGATTCCCCATGGCATCAATTTATCCTGACCACTCACATGAAATTAAAAATGGCTCAACCAAAATTAGATTGGTAATACAATTCCAATGATGATTCCACTAGTCATCCATTAGGGTGCACTTGTGGGGAAGACGACTATGGATGTTATAATGATGACATTTAGGAATGTAATAAAGCTAAGATAGATGCAAATAATTTATTTGCCTTGAATAGAAGGATTTGATCAATCTATTTCAATTAGTTTTTTTTATGGAAGCATAAGTTCTTTCTTTCCTATTTTTGATGAAATCACTGTTTCCAGGTGGCTTGGATGAGTCACCATCGCAACATCGCAGATGATGCGCAAGGCCTAAGGTACCGCGAAAGGAGGAAAGTAGCGCGCAAGTCGATTATTTTATGTAGTTTTGGGTCATTTGGACCTAATTATGTGGGTTTTGGGTCATCTTTTTGTAGAGTTTGTTAAGAAGGAGTTAGGCGGTTGCTTGAGTGGACCATAAATGTAAAGGCACAAGCCTATAAATAGACATAGGATTGTAAGTGTTGATAGACCGAGTAGGAAATCCATGAGCTGATGAATTGAAGAGACAGTTGAGCACGAATGATTTTGCTTGTCTGTTAATCTGGGTATGTGACAGAGGAATTATTATGGGTTGTTGCAAAGGTTAATATGATATGATGTTGAGAAGAATTACTGTGTCTTTCATGTTCCCTTGTGATGAATGCATTATGTGATATAAATATGTGAATGATGTGATGTTTCCTTGCTGCAATTAATGTTTTACTATTATATCTATTGCGCATTTATGGTTCTGTCAATGATGAGATTTTTTGAATGATGCAGTGATTATGTTTACTGCCTAAGTTGAATGCTTAGATCTATTATGCAATTCTGCGATAAGTTAATCAATGATGCACAAAGTCCTCCTTCATTTGGCAGAAACGTGGTTTCGTCATCTCTCCCTTGAACATCTCAAGTGAGACTTCATCTGCTCCGCAGGTGTTGCTGGATAGGGTAAAACCTGTCTGGGCCGGTGCTCAGGGAGATCGTGGTGGTTTGGGTGTCGACAATGTGAGGAAACCTTGTCGACTGGGTTTGTGTCAACAAATGGTTCTGTTGCTAGGACCATAGTGCGAAGTGAAAGGAGGACATGTTGTGGCATCCGACGAGACCGGAAATTCAAGATTGGTTCGACCTAAAGTTGCGAGAGTTCACTGAGAAAGAAAATCAAAACCCTGGGTTGTTGACTGATTGGTGGTTGGCAAAGTACATACACGATGGTCCACATGAATATTTTTTCTGCGAGTTCCCAATCATATTGTATGAATGGTTATCCAAATTGACCTATTAGAAGTGGAATTTCCAAGGTGGTGAGCCAACAGCTTGGACCCCAGAACTGATCCAGGAGCTGCAAGTGGTCGACAGCAAAGCATCACGGGCTGTGGAGGTCTGGGTCGATAGTATATTGGAAGGATATATCACTGAGTTTGTGGTTGATACAACAAAGTCTTATAGTGAAGCATAAAGGGAATTCTTCAACGGACCAAGAGGTAGGTTCCTGTTGTTGCTACAGTTGTCCATTAAGATGCTCATTTGCGAAAAGGGCATATTGAAGATGCACCTTGACTAGTAGAACCCTAGTGGGCGGAGGCCGTGGATACCGCGACAGTAGGGGGGACGGTAAATGGAATGATATGGGGTAGATGGGTGCAAGTTATGACGAGATTGTGAAGGAAACCAAGGAAGAGAGTGGTCTTAAGAGGGAGGAGCAAGGTTTCGATAGGAAAAGAGGCAGAGGACAGGAGAAGGTCCTGTTGCGATCGAAATGCAAAACCGCAAAGGAAGACCACACGGGATGAAGTGACCTCAAAGTGCCGACAATGATAGCCAAGCTATGCCCAGGATAGAGGCAGGAATAACCCCCAGCAGCAACGTACCCACACCTTCGCTCACTATCTCTCAACCAGGAAGAAATACAACTTTGACACCACCGTGTTCATGGTGTCAACAGAACTTGATTTCTAGTAGCTCAGCAATTGTAGGAAGGAAGCCTGGGATGGCGGGTGAAGATGCAAAGTTGCTGATGTTCCACGGAAATGGAACAGATAATCCCGAGCAATACTGTTTCTTATGTGAAGCAATATGGATTGTTAAGCAAATTACTGATGATGATGCCAAGAAAGGAAAATTGACGACAACTCTTCGGGTTCGCGCATTGGAATGGTTTATGAAGTTTGTTCAGGTTCCCACAGGCACTCCGGAGAAGACGTTGGATGAGTTTAGAAAAGGATTGATTGTAGAGTTCATAAAACCCAACTCTGAAGCACAGTATATTATAGAACTAAAAGAGATTAAGAAGTATCCAAATGAAACTGTGTGGGATTTATACCAATGGTTCAAAATGCTGATGGAAAGGGTTAGCTTTGACATGAGCAATGTCTAGCACAAAGAATGGTTCATCGCAACATTGCTACGTCATATTTGACTACCGCTGATTTAACAGAACATTACAACGCTGAGTGAGGCTCTGGAGATTGCAATGCGATTAGAAACTTCGCCAATTGGTGAGAACGCAACTGGCATGTCGTAGATTCAGACACAGCTGGCCAACTTGACAATACAGTTGCAAGACCTTAAGAAGGGTAAGGAACATTGTGAAGAGGCTTGGTGTATGCGATGTCGTGCATAAAGGCATACTAAGGATAGCTACCTAGATTTATGCAACTATCTGATATCCGGAGCGCCAAACCCATTAAGTGGTGGAGGTATGCCATGGTGCCACATCTGTTAGGTATATGGGCATCGACACAAGGAGTGTCAATAGATGTAGAAGATGTTCACAAAACCGATGAATATGTATAGTACATTCTGCAAGTCTGTGGGACATGAAGATAAGGATTGCCACGCGTATGGCTTACTTCAGGAAAGAACGTACAACACATTCTATGTGAAGGACGACTAGTGTGCAGTACAACAATCGTAACCGCAGGCACAGGCAGCCCAATCACTACCTCAACTGCAGATGCCGTTTGTACCTCAGCCGCAACCACAACAACCATTTATGCCACAATATACTCAGATGCATATGGCTCCATAGCAGCCACAGTATGTTCAGCAGCCACAGTATGTTCATCCAGCACCATGCGTTCAGCCAGGACACTGTCAAAGATGAAGTTGGAAGAGGATGGGATAATGCATATAATATTTTAGAAGATTACATCCATCCGACTACTGGTGGAGAACTTGGTTGGTGCAGCTCTAGCTCTGTGTCTTCCGACTCGGATGATGCTTTAGAGAATTGGCAGAACCGCCTGCATGAGGTATCATTCCGAAAGTGCGGGTTGATCACTTAGTCGCTGCGACGTGTTGCGACTGAGATTGTTGAGTTACCAGTATACGAAGGACTACCTGGCTTTTCCGAGTTTCTAGTTGCATTTGAAGCTAAGGTGTCAGAACCGCAGCGATTGTTGGCATTGGAGGAGGCACTGAAGGATACTCCAGCACGATGGTGGGTGACCCATAAGAATTCGATTACTGGTTGGTTGCAGTATCGAAGGTTGATGACGGTTCACTTTGGCGACATAGAAATATACCACACCGGAAGGTATGATGGGAAGAATGACCTTGGCAGTCATCTGATGGAATGTCAGACTTTGTGGGCTTCATGACCAAGGGACGAATGGGTCCATGCTTTTATCCATACTTTGGATGAAATGTCGTGATCATGGTATGCTTCAGCTAAGTTGTGAGGGGAGATCACCACTTGGTTAGAGTTGACGGTTTGCTTTAATCATACCTTCAACTTCGCGGATACCAGTCCAGATGTTTACAATGCCCTGCAGCTCATCTGCAATGTTGTTCTGAAGGTAGTTCTAGTGGCATATCCTATGGATCCGCATATGCATTGTAAGATGTAATCGATGATGGAATGTTATAATATCACTGGAGGGCCAGAGGATGGGGATGAATCATGAAATGTCAATATTCCAGAATCATAAGGCAGTCATGACGTTGTAGCACCTGATGCACCGACTAATCTGATCAGTCAGCCGCTGAAGCTCCGGAAGGTCAAAATTGTGATGGGGGAGAGTCCAAAGTTTGTGAATGTTGGCGATTATTGGGATGAAGAGATGATGGTGAAGGTCACAAACTTGTTGCATGAGTTCCAAGATTTGTTCCCTACGAAGTTTTCTGAGATGAAGGGAATCTTGGGGGATTTAGGGGAGATGAAGATTCCCTTGAAACCAGATGCAAAACCAATTCGGCAACGACCGTATCGATTGAATATGGGACATAAGGAGTGGGTCAACGTTGAACTTGATCGCATGTTGGATGCTGGTATCATTGAACCAATCGAAGAATCAGAATGGATTAGTCCCATGATGGTGCAAGACAAGAAGACAGGTGAGGTCCGGATTTGTGTCGACCTGAGGAAGCTGAATGATGCATGTATGCATGATCCATTTCTGACACCGTTCATTGATGAAGTACTGGAGGGCGTGGGTGGCCAAGAGATGTATTTGTTCACAGATGGATTTTCTGGTTACCATCAGATCAGGATTGCAAAATAGGACCGCCACAAGACAACATTTGTGACTGAATGGGGTTGTTTCCAGTACACAGTGATGCCGTTTGGGTTGAAGAACGCACCTGCGATATTCTCTCGAGTTGTTGTTGTTGCCTTCATGGATTTTATTCAGAAGTTTCTCCAAGTTTACATGGATGACTGGACAGTTTATGGATTGGTTAGCGATTATCTGGAAAATCTACGACTCATGTTGGAGCGCTGTCGGCAACATCAGATATCGCTGAACTTGAAGAAGTGCATTTTCTGTGCACCATTTGGGATATTGTTGGGTCACATTGTTTGCAAGCAGGGATTGTTGATCGACCCAACAAAGATTGCGCTCATTCTAAGCTTAACACCACCTACCAATGTCAAGCAGTTGAGAGCGACGTTGGGACACATAGGGTACTATCGCAAGTTTATCTGGGGTTATGTAGCGATCACGGACCTTATGGAGAAGTTGTTAAAGAAGGATGCGGTATTTTTGTGGAGTCCTGAATGTCAAGTCAATTTCGAGACATTGAAGGCTAAGATGGATTTTGCACCGATATTGGTATTTCCTGACTGGAGCAAGGAATTCCATGTTCATGTGGATGCATCCTCGATTGCGCTGGGAGTAGTGCTCATGCAAGCAGGGGAAGGATATCTGGATCACCCAATTGCTTTTGCGAGTCGAAAGTTGTCATATGCGGAGATAAATTATACCACTACAGAGAGGGAAGGCTTGGCGATGGTATACACGCTACAAAAGTTTAGGCATTACCTATTTGGGGGTCACTTCAAGATGTTCACAGACCATTCTGCTTTGAAGTATCTGGTCAATAGGCCTGTGTTGGGGGGAAAGATATGTTGATGGTTACTTATCTTTCAGGAGTTTGATTTTGAGTTGATTGTGAAGCTAGGCCGATTGAATGCATGGCCAGATCATCTATCGCAGATTGAGATAGGGGAGGAACCAACTAACATTGAAGATGGGTTGCCAGATGCGCAACTATTCAGGGTTGAAGTAGTTGATGACTACTATGAATAAATCATTCAGTTTCTAGCGACAGGAACCGCACCAGAGGGGTTCACCACAAGTCAAAAGAAGCAGCTGGTGGTTAAGGATGCAGATTTCCAGTTGATTGCTGGACAGTTGTACAAGGTAGAATCAGACGAGATCTTGAGGCGCTATGTCCTACCTCACAAGCAAGGGAAGATATTGTCAGAAGCACATGCAGGATTGGCTGGTGGACACTATGGTGGTCGTGTGAATTCCCGGAAGGTGCTTCGTGCAGGGATTTGGTGGCCCACTCTTCACAATGATGCGATAGATTATGCGCGAACTTGCGATGATTGTCAATGGACTAGAAAACCCTCCAGGAGGGATGAGATGCTGCTAATACCTCAAGTGACACTACAGCCATTTGATAAATGGGCTGTGTATTTCATGGGACCTATCAACCCACCTGGGAAGTGCACTGGTGCATGATACATAATCAAAACGACAGACTATTTGACAAGATGGGTGGAGGGTGCACCAGTTGTAGATTGCACTGCTGCAACAACAACATGTTTCTTGATCGACCATGTTGTCACTTGGTTTGGATGCCCGAAGGTATTGATGAGTGATCAGGGTAGTCACTTCATCAATCGCACAATCAGTGCATAGACAGCAGAGCTTCAGATACAGCATAAGAAAAGTACGTTGTATCATTCGCAGGAAAATGACATAGTGGATGCCTTCAACAAGGTGTTGGAGCATGTGCTTACTAAGGTTTGTAACATGAACTGCGATGACTGGGATTTGAAGATTCTAGTAGTCTTGTGGGAATATCGCACCACTTGTAAAAGGTTGATGGGCCAAATACCTTTCAAAATGGTGTATGGGAAAGAGGTAGTTATTCCTATGGAGTACATTGTTCTGAGTCTACGCACAGCGGACGCAATAGGTATGAATGATGAAGAAGCATTGGCAGAACGACTGGAGCAGCTGGTATAGCTTTAGGAAGCCCGCTTTATTGTAGGGTTCCACCAGCGCGTGGAGAAGGATCGAAAAAAAGCTTGTCATAATCGCCATATCAAGAACACACAGTTTCAGCAAGGGGACTTGGTGCCGTTGTATGACAACAAGTTCATGAAGCATCCAGGGAAGTTACAAATGCATTGGCTCGATCCATATCGCATCAGTTCCATAACTTCATGAGGCACAGTACAAATGCAACAGTTAGATGCAGTGATGCTACCAAAGCTAGTAAATGGTAGCAGGTTGAATCCCTATAGGACGGGCTTAGAGCAGCGCGATGCCTGAACAACATCTGGAAAAAAAAATAAGAAGAAAAAAGTGCAAGAGGTTGGGTGGTAGGATGGTGCACCAGCAGGGACAAAATGTGTTGGCTTAAGTACTGATCTAGAGGTTTCCAATGTAGACCCAGGTTCTTTAGCGGTCCGAGGAACCAACAAAACCCCTTCTCACCGGCCCTTTCGGCAACAACTTGCAAACAGGCTGAGGTCTCACCCGAGGTGTAGCCATGGGGGCACTGCGGAATTAGGTTTCCACAGTCATGTGATGAGTTGTTCGGACAGGACTACTGCGCAGTGCACTATTAGACTTGCGTTGCGAGTTTAGAATTGCATGACAATAAACCGTGTCATAGTCCTTACTTCTGTGAACTTAACCGCTTGCGCATCCAACGCATCCAAGGACTGCGCGGTTCGGGTGGAATACAAAGAATAGGACAACGCAATTGACTTATACGCTCCCTTTTGTAATCTTTCCCACTATGAAGACTTTGCTTTAACACTCAATCATTCATCTATTTACTTAGATATTTTAGCTTTATAACAATTGCAAGCAGACAAAACATACAATGCTGCGCACACCCAATGGTGCGCGTTGAAGAGTTATACAATCTGGACTTTACATACATAAGTGATTATCCAACGAACTGATACTTTCACAAATTTCAAATACTGAGCATTCAACATTCATTCATTCCCGTAATACTTAACATATCATTCCCATCTTTCTCCTATGGCCAATACATATAAAAGCATTGATACATCAACTTATAAATGAGAATCCAAGCATCCAATGTAAGCAAATAAGCAAATGCAGAAACACAACAATCACACTATACAGTATTTAACGTGGTTCACCCCCTAGATGGAGGCTACGTCCACAAGAAATGTTGTTATATTAGTCTCTTGGGAAGGGTACAATAGTTCTTTGTCTGCACACTCAGCTACAGACTCTCTTCTCTCTCAATAGGCCTCTACGCACACAGCTTGCAGAGCCTTTAAAAAATGTTCCTTAACAGAGATTTATCAACTTAATACGAGAAAAACACAAAATAAAGAGTAACCCTTTCCCATACAAAAATGCCTTCTTTATAGATCATTCCCGTAGGTCATTTCTTTACAATTCGAAGGCCAAAACCCTTAGGTTTACAAAACTGTCACGATTTTCCCTTAACTGAACTTGCTGGCTTCTAGTAGCGAATATTTCGTCGTGGCCGCCTTCAGTGCATGCCTCACGTCACTATCGACATTCCTGTCGCACGCATGCCAACAGGTCTCTTTCACCGAGCCGTTCTTCCTCTAACGGTCTCGTGCGATTGGTTCAGGTAGTGGTTCTTTCGCATGTGCGACCAGTCACTTTCTTTCCTCTTTGCTCCTACCCGCTGCTTGGTACTCTTGGAGCATCTTTACCAAAAATAGACCATTGCTGGTCTAACTGTAATTTGTGCCATCTTCCGTCCAACACTCTGCTTTTCCGGATCCATGTAGACTGGACACATCATAGCACTGTCTCCTCGCAACACTGATCTTTGCAGCTCTTCCGATGCTGCACTGCACACAACTTCGTAGCATCCCAAAAACTTATACAAAAAAATAATTCAACTAAATTGTGCTCAGCTCGGCAGTTCCAAAAATACTTCTTGCTCAAAATGCCCCAGTTGGGCTAGGCCCAACAGGCCCCTAACACTTACATGTGGCTCGCACCCGAGCCACCTGCAACTCCTCCAAGTTGTTCCTCCAGATATGGAGCGAGCTTCGCAGCGAACTCATTGTATGAGGAAATCAGCTTTTCGACTGTGTCCTTTGTGTCCAACAGTAGTTTTTATGGTAGTGGCAGGCTCACTGTTAATGGATCAAGATGGACAATACGGGACTTCGCAAGTACGATCATGGCTAGCTGCAGTGTCTGCTGCTGTGAAGTTCCTATCGACTTCCCTTCGGACTCTAAGTCCCACGACAGGGGCAATATTTTGTGGACTTCTTCAATTTTCTCTATAATCCCCTGCAATGTGGTCAGATTCTTCTGCAGGATTTCTTGAATCGCCTTGTCATTTTTCTCCTTCTCAGTCATCAAATCTTCCATTGAATCTGTGACCTTTGCCGCGATTGTTTCATAATCCTCATCATGGAGTACCGCATCTGACTGAATTTTATCAGCCTTCTGCTTCTTCCGCGCTCCCTTTTTCTGTGCTGGGTGCTCATGTTCCTTCCTTTTCCCCATTTCCTTTTCTTCAATAATAGGACATGGAATAGGTTCGTCCTCGCCAGAGTCACTTGAGACATCTAAAATTTCTACTCTAAACTCGGTCGACCATTCCTTCATGATATTATCAATATCGTCTTCATACATATGGTAGTTTCCTGCGAACCATTCCACGTTCCTCTTCTATGCTTTGGCTGAAATGTGAATACTATGCATGTCAGCAGAAAAATAAACAATGCGAATATACCTACTCGTTACCTGTTTTTTTATCCGCGGCGTGAGTATGATTGTGTCACGCAGCTGGCTATAATATTGGTGGAAAACCTCAGCTGTCGCGTCGAGTTCAAATTTTCCCAAAGGTTTGCATAGCAGGATCCTTTGCAGTCATTGATATCGGTGATTATGCCAACATAATCCTTCAGCTCCTTCCACCCTACGAAGGAGATCAACACTATCATCCAGGTAAAGTGGAAATTTCTGCCATTGAGTTGGGTGTCATTTAGTTCCTCCAGGAACTCGTTCAATTGGTATTGACACCAGTTGAACTGCTCTCCCTCCGCGACTGAAGTGCCCAACAGTACTGCGCCCGTAGGTACCTCCAGAGGCCTGCATTTTCTTAAAATATTGCCGGCTAGCAGCTGTGTGATAAAATCCGTCACTTTATCTTCTATTTAGTCCGTCTGAAAGCCCCTCTTTCCTTTGAGGATAGTTTGAGTTTTCTTCATCTTTTCCACGGCTTCTTTATCCTTGCATTTCCTTTGGAAAAACTGCTTGGGATCTTTATCCCATTTACTCAACCCAGTGATGTGGTGGATAATGTCAATTGTTAGGTCGACATTGCGGTTAAGCCACAAATATCCCTGGTGAATGCATGTCATCAGTGTTCGCACCACCACATTTGGCTCCTGTGATCTGTCAAAATGTGAGAGTCTGAGCAGATTGAGTTGAGCAGTCCCGACTTGACTACTCCAGATAACTAGTTTTCCGTGACCAAGTTAAGGTCGCCCTTTGCATCTTTCTTCTAGCACATGTACTGGTCAAGCTGGAACTTTGCGAACTTAGGTTCATTGGGCTCATCCTTCTGCATTTGAAGCAGATCATAATCTTCCCACTTGCATTCCAGAATTTTACCCAACAAATTCTTATCGACATTGACGTGATTTGATATGGGTGATAACGGGATGTCGTATTTTGCATTCTTTGCTAACCTGAAGATTGGTGCGTCTCGTCCACGCGGTGAGATATAGCCCGAGGTCATTGTCAAAGGTATCTCCTTATCGGCTATTGGTGGCTTTTGCACTGTCGAACCTATCTTTGGTATCTTTGATCTCGGACCGACTGGATCTTTGCTTTTGTCTTGCATTTTTGGACTGTTTCTGGGTGTTCGTCTAGCCACTTGACATGGTTCTAAGACACCCTTCTTGGATGGGGTTCTCATTAACCCTTCAATACCTCCGTATTGAAATACCTTCACAGTCTCCTGGACTGTGAATTCTTATTCTATGGTGGACCACTCAAACATCCACTAGACAACTTCCACAGAGTTTCGGATAGCTTACTGAAAACAATTTGAAAAGTAATGGGCATAGGAAAATTCTAGTGTTCGGTAACACCAGCGAGTCTGAATGCAGCATTACTTATAGGCGCAGCGGATCCCCTCCATGCCCCTTAACGGTTAGATAAGCATTAAATGTGGTATCTGTTGGCCAAATCCGGAAGATTCGTCTGTCCTTTCCTTCATAAACTCGTTCAGAATGGCTATCTATGCGTTAAATGCCCAAGTGGTCACTGGAAAAGTACTATATGACGGCTATATTTTTGACCGACAGTGTAACGACTATTTTTCAAGAGTGTTGCATCAAATTGCGTGACAGGTCATCATTGATCCTGCACAATTACTTTGTGGTGCCTGATTTCTTGCCTCTGAACTTAACATCTTTCCTCGTTCACTTGATCTTTACAATTTCCTTTTGGACTTCGCAACTGTGCGGTTCTTCTTCTTCTTTTTTTTAGCGCAGCGGCACATCTTAATAGTGTTGCACGGTATATACATCTTCCTCATCATACATTGCGTACTGAATCTTTCCCCTTTCTAGTGTCCAATTTCAACTCTACTTGGCACTTAGAAATTTCCTTCTTTCTGATCATCATAGGTTCTGCGAACCAGGACTATCCCGATAGGGTTATAGTCTGCTTCCATTAATTAAACTGGGCAAGTTATCTCCTGCTAATGTGGCTAACTGAACTGCGCCACCATTCGTAACATGCACAAAAGTATATGGGCCAAGCCAATGCATTTTAAACTTTCCAGGAAATTTCATAAACTTGCTATCATACAGGAGGATTAGATCACCTACCTAGAAAGACTTGTTCTTGATGTGGAGATCATGCCATGCTTTTTCTCTTTCCTTCTGCACTTGTTGGTGAAATCCTGTGATGAAACGATCCTCCTCCAGACCAACCAAGTGTAAAAGCCTTTCTTATAGTGCATTGTGATCTTCCATTCCCGTAAACGCATCTATTCTCAAGCTGGGAACAATGTACTCAATCAGCATTATTGCTTCCTATCCATAGGCCAGCCTAAAAGGTGTATGGCCAGTCAATTTCTTGCATGTGGTTCTGTATGCCCATAAAACAGCGGGAATGCATAGGTCCCAATCATCCCGATTCACATTGCATACCTTGGTCAATGCATTCTCCTGTACTTTATTGAATGCTTCAACAGTTCCATTCGCCTGCTGATGATATGGCATACTTTGTTGGTGATGAATGTGGAATTCTTCTGCCAATGCCTCAATGGTTTGGTTCAAAAAGTGAGTTCCTTGATCGCTCATTAAAATATTTGGGCATCCAAACCTAGTAAGGATGTCTTCAAATATGAACTGCACGATAGTACCTGCGCTACAGTCCTTTACTGGCTTCGCTTCTTCCCATCTGGTGAGGTAATCAGTTGCAGTAATAATGTACCCCACACTAGTTCTTTTTCCTGGTGGGTTTATAGGTCCCACAAAATCAATTGCCCATTTCTCAAATGCTTGTAATGTCAACTGTGGATTTAATGGCATCTCGTCTCTTCATGATGGCTTCCCCATCCTATGACACACATTGCAGCTCTGGCAATGCTCCTTTGCGTCTTTATGAATTTTAGGCCACCATATCCTTGCTCGCAATATATTCTGTGCGATGGCTCTTCCTGCGTAGTGACCTCCTGCTACTCCTGAGTGTGCATCTGCTAATATAAATGGTTTCTCGTGCTCTAACACACACCTGCGCAGGACTTCATCCGGTCCCAATTTATATAGCTGACCTGCGATAATGGTGAAGTCTGCTACTCACACTACCGGCTGCTTCTTTTGCTGCGTAGTGAGCTCTATGGGCGCTAACCCAGTAGTCAAAAAGTCTATGATGTCTTTATAATAATCATCAGCTATCTGTATAGCAAACAACTACGCGTCAGGCAAATTGTCTTCAATATTCGTAGGCTCTTCTCCTGACTCGATCCTTGACAGATGATCAAGTCCCAAGTTCAATCTGCCAGGTTTAACTATTATCTCAAAGTCATACTCATGAAAGAGTAATAACCATCTGGATATTTTCCCCCCTAACACTGGCTTGTTGACCAGGTATTTCAAAGAAGAATGGTTAGTGAACATAGAGAAGTGTGCACCCAACAAGTGGTGCCTGAACTTCTGCAGCGCGTAGACCATAGCTAGGCCTTCTCTCTCAATGGTGGTATAATTCTTCTCTACAGATGAGATCTTACTGCTCGAAAATGCAATGGGATGGTCAATGCCTCCCTCTCCTGGTTGTGCTAAGACAACCCCCAATGCTATACATGATGCATCAACATGAACATGAAATGGATTTTCCCAATCTGGAAAAATTAGGATCGACGCAGTGACCATTTTCTCTTTCAAGGTGTCAAAACCTTGTTCACACTCTGCGTTCCAAATGAATGACACATCTTTCTTCAGCAGCTTTTCCATTGCTGCGGTTATTTGCGCATACCCATTTATAAACTTTTTGTAATAACCGGTATGCCCCAATGTAGTGCACAACTGCTTGACTGAATTTGGTGTGGGCAAGTTTACAATGATTGCGATCTTCATAGGATCAACCATCAAGCCCTGTTTGCACACAATGTGCCCCAATAGAATTCCATAGGGTACACAAAAATACACTTCTTCAGGTTGAGTGACATTTGATGATGTCTGCACATTTCTAGCGTCAGTCTCAGATTTGCGCAATGGTCCTTCAACAACCCGAACATTATTCAATCGTCAAAATAAGCTTCTAAAAACTTATGCATGAAGTCTTTAAATGCTGCGACTATAACTCTAGAAAATATGGCAGGCGTGTTCTTCAGGCCAAACGACATCACTGTGTACTGGAATGACCCCCATTTAGTGGCAAAAGTGGTCTTGTGTATATCCATGGGATCAATTCTTATCTGATGGTATCCCGAAAAGCCATCAGTAAAGGAATAGGCCTCATTTCCTCCAACATTATCAAGCACCTCATCAGTGAAAGGAGCAGGAAATGGGTCATGCATTGAAGCATCGTTCAAATTTCTGAGATCCACACAAATCCTAATCTCTCCTTTTGTCTTCTTATCCTGGACAACCATAGGGCTTATCCCCTCGGATTCTTCGACTGGCTCGATTATCCCTGCGTCGAGCATTTTATCAAGTTCTTCCCTAACTCATTCTTTGTATCGCAGGTTCAGTCTATAGGGTCTCTGCTTAACAGGCTCTGCGCCTGGCTCAAGAGGTATCTTCATGACCCCTAAGTATCCCAAAATGACCTTCATCTCTGTAAAATTTGTTGGGAACAGCTCCTGATACTCATGCAACAGGTCTGCGATCTTCCCCACAGTCTGATCATCCTAGTAGTATCCAATAGCCACGAACTTTGGCTCTTCGCTGGTGCCAATTTTCACTTTTCTTGTTTTGACAAGTCCACTCATATCTGGGATTTCCAGCGGAGGTCCCTCTACCTCGCGCGCACCTTCTGAATCAGGTATCTTAATTTTGTGTAGGTCCTCCTCATCACTGTCTTCTTTTTCTTCAGCCTCTTCAGCTAAGTTATAACATTACATGGTATGTTCTACCTGTTCCTTCCATTCTGTCTGCAGGCATTCAGGTACGCTGTCAGCTCCAAAGAATTCCTGTAATGTCATGTTCTTATGTGGACATTCTTGTCTAAATATTCTTTCCTTAATAATATGCAGCGCATCATTTATGGTAGGACTCTCATCCTCAAAACTGAAACTCTTCTGGAAGTTCACAGTGAGAGTAGGCCAATCCGTAGTTTCCCTGCGCAACTCCATATCCAGATACCACTTCTTTGGAATCTCTTCTTCTAGCATGTGAACAAACAAGTGCACCCATTCTGTCTTTGGTCTCTCCTACCATGCTTGTGAACATACCTCAATATGCTGCCTTGGATCTGTCTGTCCATTGTATTTCTTAAAGGGTAGGGTAACTTTGTCAACAAACCTGATTTGCATCTTAATTCTGCATTGATCCCATGTGTTCAATGTCTGCTTATGCGCAGCCCACCATCTGGAAGGTGTCTCGCGCAGTGCCATATCTAATGTTGGTAACCAATGTTCATCTACAATTGATGTTGTATAATATTTGATAAAGGAATAAACATTAGCTAAACCATCATAAGTAGGGATTGGGATTACCTCCTTTCCAATCCAACGTAGTGACTTGGTAACCTGCGCGTATCTCCTCGTAGATACTTCATGCATGCGACTTTACCAATTCTCCAATCCTGCATTAGAGTCTGAGATGCAAGAAATATCGCATCTCCAACTGAGTGTTCCATCCGCAGTAGGATTAATGTAGTCTTCATGGTTCGCGGTCATCTTATATAGTCTGTCCAAATATTGAGCCCTGGATTCTTCCTGAATTGGCTCGCTGTATCTGTCTCCATCCGCAGGGTCCAATGGTGCGATGAACCTGAGGTGCTTTCCTTTGAATATCATCTTCCTTGTCTTCAATTTTATGGTGGCAAGGTTACCGATATCCCAATCGATTCCCAACAGCGCAGGAAAAGGCTGAGTATCATCCACAATCTCGATAACCTCAAAATCTGCGTGGCTCTGTACTCCATCAATGTCAACAATCATGTTGGATAACTGTCCAAAGGGTATTACTTTCTCATGATTGGCCATTCTCAACTGGATAGGTGACCATAACAGCTTTGGTCTCCCCATCTGCTGCCATGTATGCTTGGTTAAGACATTTACTTTTGATCCCAGATCAAGAATGATCTCATCCATTTCATAATCTTCTATCTGTGCACCGAGTCTCATTTCTCTGCCCATTCTCTTGTGTTTCCCAATGTGATGAACTGCGCTATCAGTAGTTTCATTATCATTGTGTGGTTCATACTAGTCTATCAACTTATGCAACTCTACTATAGCATTTGGACTCTTTAACAACTTCATGCAGCTCCTGAGGAACTATGCAACAGAGATGCATGTCTCTGCTGCGGTGCTCGTTTTGTCATAAGCAGCCAGCATATCTTCCATATGCGGTATTTCGCTATGCAATAGGATTCTCAGCGATCTAGGTGCTGATTCTTTGAAGATATCCCACACTTCTTCAAAGACTTCTCTGTTTTTCTTCAGGTCAAAAGCAAGTGCTTTCCTAACAGCTTTTCTTATCCATATTATTTCAAGAGGAGTCTGTTTAGTGTTAAAATATCCTAAAGTCAAAGCTTCTGCTCCTCTATCTCTCCCTGTCATAGTGCCACTTCACATCACTACGCTGATAATTGGATCCACAGGTCTCCTCTATGCTGTGATCAGCTGGATATTTGGTTTCCGTGCCTATGGCCGCTTCCTTTTCTGCATTTCTACCTCCAACACTGGGCAGTCTTCAATAACATGATCAAATGATTGACAATAACTGCATGTAGTGCATGGGTTGGTACAATCTCTAGATACATGACCTGATTGGCCATAATTATAACATATTACTTGACCTCAGCCCCGTCCCTACGCTGGACCTTTATTCCTTCCTCTCCCGCAGTATCCTCCGTGGCCCCTGTATGCTCCCTGATTTTGTGGTGCATTTTCTTGTTTCTATGGAGTCTCTCCTTGGACTCTGTAGATTCCTCCATACATATGCTCAATATATTTCCTTCTTTCTACCATGAGCTCATATGCGCGGCAGTTGGATTCATCTTCCCAACTGACTTACAGAAATTACAGTAGAGGTTTTTAGGTGTTCTTACATACTTCTGTATCATGTGGCAGTCTTCTGGCCAATGTCCTCTGGTTCTGCAAATTTCACACCATGGCCCTGGGTGCGGATTTAATGGGTTTGGTCCACCCATGTTAAGGAATTCTTGGAATAAAGGACAATGATCCTTAGTGTGTCCTTCCCCTTTACATCCTGTACACCAGATTTCCTGTCTCTCTTGCTTTCCTTTCTTGATATCTTGTAATTGTAGTGTCAGGGTAGCTAACTGGTTCTGAATCTGCGACATGCCAGTTCTAGTTTTTCCCATGGGTGAAGCTTCCAGCTTCATCGCGATCTCCAAGGCTTCTAGTTGCAAAGTCACTTTCTCCTACATCAATGGTTGTCTAATATGGGGCAACAACGAAACTATAAACCTCTCCTTATGCTGCTGCGGTGCTATGACGGGGCTTACTTGGTCCAACAATGTCTTAAACTTCTGGTCAAATTCCCAAACTATTTCATTAGGTTTCTGTTTGATCACTTTCAACTCTATGATGCACTGTGACTCTGACTTCAACTTCTTAAATTTTTCTAAGAGTGCAGCCTTGATTTCTATCAGGATTCTCGGCTGTGCCTGCGAGTATTTCATGAACCAATGCAAGGCTTTGTCTCTAAAGGTGGTGATGAGTTGTGCTTGCTTAACAACATCGTCCTATACTTGTTTAACACTCCAAACGGCTTCACATAAAAACCAATGCTGATCAAGGTCTTCTAGAGACGTTCCTTTGAATATCGACAGCTTAATATCCTCGGTCATGCTTCTTCTAGGTGGTGAAGGATTTTGCGCAGGTTGCTGAGAAGAAAACACAAACGGAATGGTATGAGTGCTAGGGATATTCACAATAGGGGGGTTCTGGATTGGCTGATTTTGTGCAATGGAAGGCACGATGTTCCCATCCGGTTGATTCTGTGGAGTAATATGATGATAGGTGGAAGATAGAGGTGCAACTTGGCTATCAGGTTCGTATTCTGAATCAATGTCTACGTGGAGTCCATGTCCACTAGCAGTCTTCTTAGGTGTATATTTATACCTTTTCCCACTTCTTAGATTCTGTGTCTCTTCGTCAGACTCACTAAAAATGCTATTGACCATGACAGATGTAAAACTTTTACTGCATTCTAAAAACACCTTTCTCAGCTAAAAGCATTTTAATGTATAAACTGAGGTTGTTCAAATACTTATCTCTGAATCCCTTGAAAAATTCTCTTTTGGCTGTGTTGTAGGACTTTAGCATGTCCAGAACAAACTCCGTTAAAAAAAATTGTAATGTATTATCGACCCAAAAGTTGACTGCTCGTATGACTGGACTATCTAGTGCTTTGAGCCTGTCAATCAGCTCTGGTGTCTGCTCGGTTGGTGCACTTCTCGGGATACAGTTTTTGTGTTCTACAAGCCTTGACAACCACTCATGTAGATCATTCCCAAAAGATGCCCAGAAAACTTCGTGCACATCTTTTCACAGGTATTTATTCAACCACTAAATGTCAGAGAGATGTGGGTGTCTGTTTTATTTCCTTGTGAAGTCTCTCTCTGTCTTGTCACACCAAGCCCGGATTTCTTTCTTGTATGGATACCAGAAGTCGACGCCCATATCAACTTCTTCTACTTCGCACGTCACGACTTCAACTGATCACGGATTCTTAGCACGGAAACGAAACCATTTGTTGGCTTAAGTACTGATCTAGAGGTTTCCAATGTAGACCCAGGTTCTTTAGCGGTCCAAGGAACCAACAAAACCCCTTCTCACCGGTCCTTTCGGCAACAACCTGTGAACAAGCTGAGGTCTCACCCAAGGTGAGCTATGGGGGAACTAAGGAATCAGGTTTCCACAGTGATGTGATGATTTGTTCGGACAGGACTACTGCATAGCGCACTATTAGACTTGCCCTGCGAGCTTAGGACTACGCGACGATAAACTATGTCGCGGTCCTTACTTCTGCGAACTTAACCGCTTGCGCATCTAGAGCATCCAAGGACTGCGCAGTTCAGGTGGAATACACAGAATAGGATAGTGCAACTGACTTATATGCTCCCTCTCGTAATCTTTCCCACTATGAAGACTTTTCTTTAACACTCAATCATTAATCTATTGCCTTAGATATTTTAGCTTTATAACAATTGCAAGCAGACGAAACATACAATGCTGCGTGCACCCAATGTTGTGCGTCGAAGAGTTATACAATCCAGACTTTACATACATAAGTGATTATCCAATGAACTAATACTTTCACAGACTTTGAATACTGAGCATTCAACATTCATTCATTGTCGTAATACTTAACATATCATTCCCATATTTCTTCTATGGCGAATACATATAAAAGCATTGATACACCAACTTATAAATGAGAATCCAATCATCCAATGTAAGCAAATAAGCAAATGCAGAAACACAACAATCACACTACACAGTATTTAATGTGGTTCACCCCCAGGATGGAGGCTATGTCCACAAGAAATGTTGTTATATTAGTATTTTGGGAAGGATACAATAGTTCTTTGTCTGTGCACTCAGCTGCAGAGTCTCTTCTCCTTCAATAGGCCTCTGCACACACAGCTTGCATAGCCTTTACAAAATGTTCCTTAATAGAGATTTATCAACTCAATACAAGAACAACACAAAATGAAGAGTAACCCTTTCCCATACAAAAATTCCTTATTTATAGATTAGGCCCGTAGGTCATGTCTTTACAATTCGAAGGCCAAAACCCTTAGGTTTACAAAACTGTCACGGTTTTCCCTTAACCGGACTTGTTGGCTTCTGGTAGTGAATATTCCATCATGGCCGCCTTCAGTGCATGCCTCACGTCGCTATCGGCCTTCCTGTTGCTTGCATGCCAACAAGTCACTTTCACCAAGCCATTCTTCCTCTAATGGTCTTGTGTGAATGGTTTAGGTAGTGGTTCTTTTGCATATGCGACTAGTCGCTTTCTTTCCTCTTTGCTCCTACCCGCCGCTTGGTACTCCTGGAGCATCTTTACCTAAAATAGACCACCGTTGTTCTAACCGGAATCTGTGCCATCTTTCGTCCAAAACTCTGCTTTTCTGGATTTATGTAGACTGGACACATCACAGCGCCGTCTCCTCGCAGGAATAATCTTCGCAACTCTTCCAACAGTGCATTGCATGCAACTTCGCAACACCCAAAAAATTATACAAAAAAATACTTCTACTAAACTGCGCTCAGCTCCACAGTTCCAAAAATCCTTCTTTCTCAAAATGCCCCACTTGGGCTAGGCTCAATAGAATGCGCAAGTAGGAGTTATTGTATCATAGTTTGGGGTCTATGCCGCGACAACTGCAGGGTCACGGCCCCGTCAAATCAACAATAAATGCAGGAAGTTAAAGGCAGTTAATTAACAGCATGTGATGAAATGATCAACATTAATGGTGGATCCAGCCGTTGGATTGACAGGATCGATGACAGATTCGGGTAATTAAGGCATGATTTGGTCATGATGAGTGGTTTGATTTGGTAATGATGATTAAGTGAACGATCCAGCACTATAAGAAGGCGCTGAACGTGGTCAGAAGGGACCATTGTGCAAAGTGTGAAGTATTGGTCAATGTTGCAGTATTGAGTCGAGTTGCAGAGTCGAGTGTTGTGTGTTTGCTAGCAGTGAGTTGTGCACGTTGCTCAACCTCAGAGGGTGAGTAACTGTTGAGATAAGAGGGGATTTGGTGCAGCATGCCGAGTAAGCTAGTGGTCGAATTCTCGAGTGGAATAGGGTCACCAGCCTCCCCAGTGAGCATCGAAGAGGAAGTCATTAGTATGTTGATTGGATCATCGTTCATCCCAAAGAAGCGGAGGGGGGCGCCAATAGTTTGACTCCACGCAGATAAAATGGTAGCTAAGATCATCCATGACCGCTTTGGAGGAGGTAGTGGAGGTGGGCCAGTCGAGCTAAGGAATTGAAGATTCAACAGCTTGGGAGGGATATCTATTGCAGATATCCATGGGTATGTACCCCCATGTAGGCTTGGTGTGCCAACCCAAAAGCCTATGAAGAACTAGCGGTATCAAGTGAAGATGCCGGCGATACCATCCGAAATGGCATGCTCTACAGGTATTGTGCTGACCCTGATGCGCATGTGGTATGACGACCACAACATGTTGGCTTACAAGGAAATGACCATCGATCCCTATGTGTTGGGGACACAACTTGGCGGAAAATTGATTCCGCATGCTTGGGCACGTGGGTTTGACAAAGCGGGATTTCTCGGACTCATCAACATGCCACACTTTGGGCGATTGCCAGAGGTCAATGCGTGTGTGAAGCAGTTGCTAGCTTGCTTCCACGGCGGAACATTATGGTTGGACAGATTAGTTACAGTCACAGTCGATCTGATTTCTGACATCACTGGGTTGCTGGAGGATGGACTAGACCCTTCGCAATACTTCAGAGGGAAGGAGAATGAAAAAAAAGAGGGTAGCAAAGTTGGTACAACGTTACGGATTGGAACGTGACGGCTGCACCTACCGCACTGAAAGTATTAAAGATAGGGCGGTTTGCATCGGGGTGAGGATTCTGTATTGCAAAGTCGTACGGAAAAATTGACCCAACCAGTGCAATTCGGGGGTCGTGGTATGTGCAGAGAAGTGCACAAAAGGCGTATAGATGAATTGGTCACTCTTCCTGTTGAACAAGTTAGCAGGGGATGCAATAGCTATCCAAGATGGGAAGGGAGCATTCTCATACGGTTGGCTCTTGATCTTGATTGCGCTTGTAGCGTGGAAGGAGCCCGACACTTACCAAGGAATGGAAGTTGATGCCATGAAATACCGTAAGGGTGCGTGCTATCAGAATTTTTGGTGGGTACAAGAACCCGAGCTCCTTAAGGACTGTGCAATGCAGTTTTGGGTCTACTAGGAGACACTACAGGCATCAACAATAAGAGTGCCTCGCTTATCTGAAGGTGCAGTGACAAAATATAAACAGGTTGCTCAGTTTGCGATTGGACCTCATGCGATTCGTGTGCAAGCACACCGCAACCCAGCAAACCAATGGCTGCTGACATAGTACAAACTGTCTGACGAGGAGTTGGATGGCATCGTCAATGATTGGCCTGTCGAATGAAAGGAACCAGTTAGTATGGCGAAGATCATGGAGGGATCACCAGCGACGGACCCAGTTGATCCACCACTCGTGCAGGACCAACAGAGTCGCCATGACTTAGATCAGGAATCAATGCAGACACCCACAGATGATGAGACAGATCGCGTGCTTGAGGAGGGAAGAATGAAGGCGCGCTATGAGTAAGGTATGCTCGGTGGTACCACACCAGTAGTAGATGCATAGTTGGATCGGCTTATTGCATCCTTGACATATGTAATGAATGTGACAGCTAACGCAATGAAGTCACAAACGATAGAAATTTTCCAGGAGGTAAAATCTCGACTTGATTCCTTAGTTGATCTGGTTTTGAAGAGGGCACCAGAGATAGTGACTAAGCATGGAGTTGGTGCAATCAGCACTATGTCGCGGGTTCAGAATGTGCAAATTCCCCTGAATGCGATTGCGATCTATAATGAGGCCCTCCAGGTTTTGATGCAGTAGTTAGAAGGATTGGACATCAATGTGTTGTCCTCGCAGACGTTGGTGCAGCTACAGATGATTGCTGGCTAGGAAATGGCGGATAGGGAGCAGGATGTTAGCAGTCAGTTATTGCGATCGCAGGAGAACGAGGCAGCGACCCACAAGGAGGTAGAAGAACTAATGGGAAAAGTGGTCGCGGCAAGGGAGGTGGTAGATGAGTTGGAAGACAAGCTATAACAACTAGATACAGAGAAGGAACGTGTGATAGAGGAGCTGAAAAAGGAGCAGGACCGGTTAACAGTGGAGAAATCCACCATTTGGGATGGTAGTGTACGGTTGGAAGAGACAATTGCTGAGGCCTGTAACTATGTGTTGGATCCCACTGCAGCGTTAGATGCAGTTGAAAGAGGGCAACGACTTGGAGCTGTCATTTCCCACTTGCAATGCGACAATGCTGACTTACACGCTATGGTGCAACAAAGCACACCACTGGAGAAAGTAGCTGAAAGCAAGCGAGCTATAGAGGAGTTAGCAACACAGCTGGGCAAGCTGAAGAAGGAAGCGACAAATATCACTGCAGAGACTATGCATTTTTGGGGCAGCATCGTTCAGGACGAGTAGTTAGAACAGCTGACCAAGCTGCGACAAGAAGCGGAAGGGCAGCTGGCAACACTGAAGGTGTCGATGAAAATGCCGACACCAGTTGTTCAGGTCACCAAATCGGCAGAATTGAAAGAATTGCAGCAGCGTGTCGCAAAGGCAGAAGAGCATCAGAAGAAGCGTAGCACATAGTTGGAAAAGTTCAAAGAGGTTGGAGCACATTTTTCGCTTAAGGCAAGTTATGCACTACAGGTTGTGTAGGAAGGACAACGGAAAGTTGCTGAGAAGCTGAGTGAGCACCCATCAGCGCAGGACATGGAAGAGAGTTAGCAGATGGCTACGACATTTAAGGAGCAAGTGTGGGAGATCGACTAGTAGTAAGAAGACTTCCGACTGGAGATCAATGAGTATGCCATGTCCAGCTGATGTGGCTCAAGGGCGAGCCACAAGATTTTGTTTTTGGGCCTGTTGGCAGGCGGTTTGGATGAGTCAGCATTGCAGCATCGTGGATGCTGCGCAAGGCTGAAGGTATCGCGAAAGGAGGAAATCAACGCGCAAGTCGATTAGTTTATGTAGTTTTGGGTCATTTGGACCGCATTATGTGGGTTTTGGGTCATCTTTTGTAGATTTTGTTAAGAAGTAGTTAGGAGGTTGCCTAAGTGGACCATAAATGTAAAGGCGCAAGCCTATAAATAGACATAGGATTGTAAGTGTTGATATACCAAGTAGGAAATCCATGAGCTGATGAATTGAAGAGACAGTTGAGCACGAATGATTTTGCTTGTCTGTTAATTTGGGTATGCGACAGAAGAATTATTATGGGTTGTTGCAAAGGTTAATATGATATGATGTCGAGCAGAATTACTGTGT
Source organism: Larix kaempferi (assembly GCA_027924585.1). Taxonomy (NCBI): domain Eukaryota; kingdom Viridiplantae; phylum Streptophyta; class Pinopsida; order Pinales; family Pinaceae; genus Larix; species Larix kaempferi. The sequence continues at coordinate 8,751,790 of BSBM01001409.1, read as the reverse complement.
CTTTCCTGTTCCCTTGTGATGAATGCATTATGTGATATAAATCTGTGAATTATGCGATGTTTCCTTGCTACGATTAATGTTTTACTGTTATATCTATTGCGCATTTATGGTTCTGTCAATGATGAGATCTGTTGAATGATGTTGCGATTATGTTTACTGCCTAAGTTGAATTCTTAGATCTGTTATGCAATGTTGCGATAAGTTAATTAGTGATGCACAAAGTCCTCCTTCATTCGACGAAAACGTGGTTCTGTCAGCTCTCCCTTGAACATCTCAGGTGAGACTTCATCTGCTCCACAGGTGTTGCTGGACAAGGTAAAACCTGTCTGGGCCAGTGCTTAGGGAGATCGTGGTGGTTTGGGTGTCGACAGTGTGAAGAACCCCTATCGACTGGGTTTGTGTCAATAATCACATGGCTAAAATTCAAGTCTTGTATTGTTATGTATCAAATTTTTTGATCTAATGTTTGATCACAAAGTGGTTTTCAATCACATGCTTCTTTTAATTCCCTTGTGTTGTTTCTCTTATAATTTTTTGTACTACCTATTGCTAAATCCCAATTACAAAGCCTTGGGAAGTTGAGGGAATTCCTATTTAAATAATTTTACCTAGTTTGATGGAGTGCATGTGCAACTGAATAGGTTCCTATCAGACCTATCATCCTCGACTGAGGGAATTTCAGGAGGAATATGGGAAAGCGTGATGTCCAACACATCTGACAAGAAAAATCAACTAGAGGTGAAAATGTCAGAAGAAAATTCTATAGGTCATGAAATTATTTGTTGCTAAAGGAGGATCATGCCCATATGACGCTGAGAGCATAGGTGACATTGAGGTTCTCTTGATGTACAAGAATCTAGTGAGATGATGGGTACCCAAGGAACTTACTTAGTTGGACATTGACTTCTATGTCAATGAGAGAATGTATCGGATTGCTCCATCCTCCGTACATGGCCTTGATCTATTATCCATGGATGGAATAAAGGTGAGATATGGAGGATCAGTTGAATTAATGGAGTACGTAGGGCCATACTATATCTATGGATATTGGTTGAGGTTGGTCTAATATATTCCAAGTATGTAGAGATATGCACTCACGGAAAATTATATACAACTAAAAGCCAACAATGAAAATAAAGGAGAGAATCTGTATATTGATGGAAGGGCAAAGGCATCGGGGAATATTGCACGGATTATAAACAATACAAGACCTAGGACTAAAAGAAAGGAACCCAGTTGCATTTTTTAGGAGAGTGAAAGAAATATATATTTGTATGCGCTATGAAAATAATAGTGCTAGGTGAAAATTTGTTGGTGGATTACGATTTGAATTGAGTCTATACAACTACATCTATTAGTCGGGTACAGGAACCATTATACCCAACCTTTAATTAAATGCATCATTTTTATCATTAACATACATTTTAATGATAAAATTCCATGATTCTTATCTTTTGGCAGGGTGATCGTGGGATGGCATCGACTATGAACTCGTAGCACCAGGTAAACCATTGAATGTTTCTTTTATGAATGTATTTAATTGTCTCGTTTAATTTTACTTTTTGAAATTCTCCTTTGTAGTGTTTTGGATGCATATTTTTGGAATGGATGTTTTTCGAATCCAACTCCTTTCTACTTCATATTTTGTATATAGAGCTTGTCATAGATAGTCGTGAATATTGTAGCACATTTATTTTTTCTTCATTTTCATATCAATTTCTCTTGACAATGAGATTTCACACTAATGTTCTTCTTGATATTGTGGTAGGGTGATTGGGGAAAATCCCCCGTAGCTAGCACACACACTGACGCAGGTGATGTCATAACAAGTGAAGAGTTGTTGGTGGATTACGATTTGAATAGAGTAGATACAACTACTGCTATTAGACGGGTACAATAACTATTATACCCAACCTTTAATTCAACGCATCCTTTTTATCATTAACATACATTTTAATGATAAAAGTACATCCTTCTTATATCGTGGTAGGGTGGTCATGGGATGTCACCGACCATGAGCTCGCAGCGCTAGGTAAACCACTGAATGTTTCTTTTATGAATGTATTTGGTTGTCCCATTTGATTTGAGTTTTTGAAATACTCCTTTGTAGTGTTTTGGATGCATATTTCGGGAATGGATGTTTTTCAGATCCAATTCCTTTTCACTTCAAATTTTGTATATAGATCTTGTCATAGATAGTCATGAATATTGTAGAACATTTATTTTGTCTTCATTTTCATATCAATCTCTCTTGACAATGATTTTTCACACTAATGTTCTTCTTGATATTGTGGTAGGGTGATCAGGTCAAATCCCTCAAAGCTAGCACACCCATTGAGGCATATGATTCCATAGACAATGACGTGATGTATGTATCCGCCAACCCCTTTGACACAATTAGAAAGTGCTTGGTAAAGGCTAATAAAGAACTTGTGGACTTGGTTGGGCGTCCACCTACAACAAAGAGCTTAGCAATGATGGAAGTTTTAACCAGAAATATAGAACATTATGAGGTAAGTGACATTATTTAACAAGATTATTTAATACATATTAATTTTTTATTTTTTATTTGTTAGATTTATATGAGCTAATAATTTTTTTTTCTTTCTATAGCAATTTCTGTGATCAAAACCAACTGGTCATGTTAGCATTGATGGAAAAAGTGGTGATGCTCCATCATCCCATTGTCCCAAAGAGATGAGCCACGAGGCTATTTCACATCCCAGATGTGGCTCAGACGAATAATGTACCTTTTGGGGATCATGAGACGCCTCCATAGTGCACACCTGACAGTGCACATCATAGAGCAAATGATGAAATTGGTCAAGATTCCAGACAATTTTATTATAGATCCATACATTTCACAAGCAAGGGATAAGTTGTGGACCAAGTTTCTCATGGATGAGAACATGATTTCCATTAAGATAGTCTAGGTATCGGGTACATATTTCTGAATATCTTCATTAAATTCATATTATTTAATTGAAACGTATATCTCTCCTTTTAATTTATATTAGTAATGGTCATAATGTTTTGCAAGAAATAATGTATTCTATAAGAAAATGAAAGAGTAACATTTATCTATTTTTGGGCCTACCATTCACACATAGTGGAATGCCCAAGATCACAATAAGAAAAACCTATTTATTAGTCACTTGGTTGAGAAGTTTGGTGATACATTCAACAAGGTAAAAATATCCAAGAAGGATAGCACATATTTGAAATATGTGAGAGACCAGTATAGGGAAAGACTGAAAGAATACCCTAAGTGTGACCATCCTCTGATTATTCTCGAGAGGGAATGGAAGGTCATTTTGGCTGATGCAAAAGAGTAGGAGTTGAGGAGACAAGGGAATGAACCACCTAGCCCTAGAAGTTATGTGATATTTTGAATTTCATATCCTCAACTTTTGTTATATCTGCAGAAAAAATAACAATATATAACCTATTTGAAAATTTGTGAAGGCTATAAGACACATCCAAAGCAACTTGAGCAATATTGGAAAAACATGGTCAACATAAACTGGGAAAAGTGGTTACATGAGATTAAAGGAATGAATTTTAAGTGCCAACAAATTTAACCATATTATCCATATCACCATACAATTTTTTATTGGTTTCCGCCAATAATCATAATTTGTTATCTGGTGCAATGCAGGGGGATCTATACAATGAAGTGGACACTGAGGAAGATATGAAACTTGGGTACAAGCATGGATTTGATACACTGGTGGCACATCAAACAAGCATGGGGAAAACACAATCTGCCTCTTTGGAGGATATGGTTAACAAAATAAAATGACTTTACTCATTTATCAATTGTAAAATATATTGATGCTTCACCTAACCCATACATTGATGTGTCTATTCTCAATATAGCAAGAAAGTAACAACACTCCAGTTGTAGGAACTACTGTATAGCCTCCCCGTGATTCTAGTACTAGTGAGGAAAACCAAAATGGTATGTGTGCATTTAAAATGTGATGTATTTATCAACAACTATTAATATTTACTTGTAGTTCGTGTACTAAAAACTTCAATTATTTCAATGGTAGTTGAGGTTGTTGGTCAAAGAGTAGAGACAGAGACGAGAACCCAACCGATCGCATCAATTACTCTTGATTGAGGTAAAAAAAATTGTAATTATATTTGTGTTAATTAAATACTTCTATGAATAATAAATAAAAATATCATTTAAATGTTTTTTGTTATCGCTGAGGTTCCCCCTACACCACCTTAGCCTCAAAATTGTAATACTAGAAGTAATGCATAGTGTGAAGTGTTGCATAATAATGCAACACCAGATCAGGGCATAATAGCTGGAGATGGTGGAAATAATTCCAATGATGCTTTAATCTATGTATATGTGAAAACTACGAAGAAGAAGAAAAAGAATTGATTGTACAATTTATTAATATAGATTATTTGTGGTAAAATCTCATATTAGTTTTTCTACTTGTTATGCATGATTGCTACTTGTTATATATATCTTATTTTTTTGCCTTCATTTACTTTCATTGTAGTTTAATGTAGTCGATATATTGGGTATGGGAAATGCGAGTGATGTGAGGGCAGGGAGGGGCCATACGAGATTCCACTTTAGGTGGTTGGTCCTGTTAAGTAGAGAATATTAAATTATTCTTGAAACCAAGATAAGCTCATTCAGGTATACTCCTTTAGTATTTTTATATCAGCTTGTACCATGTTTAATTATTATTTTGTAATATAACCTTTTATTCTATTTGGAAAATGCAGTTTTGAAGGTTGGTCACCTCCATGATGTTTTAATCAGTGCTACTTGATATTACTTCAAATTAGTTATTTTATATAATATTTAGAATACCTGATCATTTATAAGAGGGATGTGAGTAGTGCATGTTTTATTGCACTAGACCTTTTATCTAACTAGACCATTTTTATTGCATGTTTCTTCATATTCTGATGTTTTTTATGGTTCCAGGTAGGAAAGCATGGCATGATTACGGAGTTTAATGATCCAAAAAAAATAAGACACAATGAAAAATACTTGCATGAAGTGGCTACTCAAGAAGGTATATAGCCATATATTCAAACATTTACTAGTTGTTGAGGATTTCCACTTTCTAAGAGCTTGTGGTTTCTTAAAACACGACCAATCATCTTTTATTTTTTTTAATAACTTAGCTAAGTTAACAGGTTTTGTGAGTTATTAGTTATGTAAAAGTCAAGCACAACATATCTATGAAACAATCACAACAATTACTAAAGATGCATGCGACAAATTGTGTGTCAAAACACTGATGCAAAAGGTTTGCAGTAGTTCATGCATTATCATTAACTCAAAAGATGATTACAATGTGTAACAATGGAAATAATAGCCAAGCAATTGAAATCCTAGGGAGGTCATTCGAATTGAATGCATGAGAGTGGCTTACTTGGCAGTTAACACCACTCAGCACATCAGTTAACCACTTAAATACCATGTAATTGACTCTAACAGACTCTGAAACTGAATCCAGAACTCAAATGAATGCCCAAAATTAGGGGAGGGCACCTTTTTGACTTGAGTTAACTGAATATTAGGTGAAATAACACTAGATTAAGTCAAACCGAGTAGGATGGCACCTTTCTGACTCCAGTTAGATGAATATAATAATAAATGTTGTCAGTTGGACTGAGTAGGGCACTTTAGTCATTAAAATCACCTCAGTTGGATCCCCGAATGATGGAGGAGGCCTAGTTAACTAATATTGATGGCTCAGTTGACTCCCCGAATGAAGGAGGAGGCCCATTTCACTGAAATCGGTGATTTGTTGATGATGTAAGCACGTAATTGAGTCAAACTACTTAGGATAAGTGGCAAATTAAGATGTGAAGCCAAAATAAATGATGTGTGGTTGGAAAATGCTCCAACGTTCCCCCTTAAGCTAATCTCATGTGGAGGAGTAAAATAAAATAATAAAAGGGCCCTTAAAACAAAGGCCATAGGTCACCCAGTATAGAAATAATCCAAAAAATGCTCAAAAAATCTAAGTGAGGAAAGAGGGAAAATCCCAATGGGAAATAAAACCTCCCCTCAAACTAAACACTGAAGGATATAATTTGTCCTCACCGAGTCACCATAGTATAACTCACCCCCAACAATGAACGAAGATAAGAGAACTTATTCTCAGTGAAGCTCTTGGTGAAGATGTTTGCAATTTGCTCTTCTGTAGGGAAATATTGCAGTACAATGGTTCTATCATGCACAAGCTCTCATATGTAGTGCATGTGGATATCGATATGCTTGGTCCTCTATCTCTAAACCAGATCTGTCGATATCTTGATATCACTCTAATTGTCACAAAAATGACAGTAGAAGTGGTCCTACCAATATCAAACTCTGCTAGAATACCCTGCAACCAAACTGCCTGAATGCAAGCATTGACTGCTCCTCAATACTCCGCCTTTGCTGAAGATAAGGAAATGACGACCTGATTTTTGCTTGAACATCAAATAGGACCTATGCCAATCATGAAAACATATCCAGAAGTGAACTTCCGATCAATGCTATCACCTTCCTAATCTGAATCAGTGAATCCAACCAAGTCAAGATCGGAATCCGCAACATAGTGAATGCCAAAATGTCTCGTACCCTACACATAATGAAAGATCCTTTTGGATTACTTCCAGTGAATCTCATAGGGATGATGCATGTACCTTGACACCGCACTCACGACATAATAAATATCAGGCCTAGAGCGTGTCAGATACAAAGACTACCAATCAATTGTCGGTAAAGTGTAGAATCCACCAACGGTGTAGAATCACCATCCTCAAGACTGATTTGTGAGAGGAATGGGAATGGTGTCGCTTTACATTATTCCATATTTAAATGATTTATAAAGTCCAAATCATATTTTTAGTGGGAAATCATGATCCCAACAAAATTATGAGTGATCTCGAGACCAAGAAACGGCTTCAGCAAGCCTAAATCACTCATATCAAATGCTTGGTGTTAAGCAGTTTTTATAGTGCTGATCGAAGCAATACTACTTCCTGTAATCAATATGTCATAAAAATAAAGTACAATCAATAGAAAATTACCTTCATGCTGCTGTAGATAAACATTCGGATCTGATTTGCATCTCGCAAAGTTTTGCGATAGAATAAAGGAATCCATCTTTGCATACCAAGCTCTTAGGGCATGTTTTAAACCATACAAGAATTTCCTTAATATGAAAAAAAGTGACGGAACTGATATGTAAACTTCAGGATGCTTCATGTAGATCTATTCTTGAATATCCCCATGAATAAAATCACTCTTCACATCTATGTGGTGCACTTCCCAGTGCTTAGATGCTGAAATTGCCAAAACTAGCCGGATTGAGTCCATTTTTGCAACCGATGCAAAAGTTTTTATGTAGTCCACACCTTGGACTTGTGAGAAGCATTTTTCCACCAATATTGATTTTTATTTTCAATTTGAACCATCAGCAGCAACCTTGGTTCGGTAGAACCATTTGCATTGAACCAATTTCTTCCTAGGTGGAAGAGAAACTAGCTCCCATGTTGCATTTTTCTAAAGAGAATTGTACTCTTCATCCATGATGGTTTTCCATCTCAGATATCGGTGGAATGGTAGTATGATTTAGGATCTCACTCAATCATCAAAAAAAAAATTTGGATAGCAATGGATCAGCATATGAAAGTTCCATACCTGCTCTTTTAAAGTCTGCTTGGGTTCTTCTTGGATCGACAGGATTTCCAATGTTAGAACCGATAGATGTGAGAGTCTTTCTTGCCCACTTTGGAAACTAAGGGGGATCATTTGGATTTGAATCCTAACCTGATATTTAATTTTCATTAATATCATACATAATATCAGAAATATCAGAACATAAAATTTTAATATCTTCTTTCGAATCTTCTTCTGGAAGAGGAAGCAATTTGGCAGTTTCTTCCTCCACTAGTTGTAGATCATGAAGTGGTTCTTCAAATTGGACACTTCTCTCGATGAATATTATTTTGTATCTGATATCCATGAGTTTCTATCCTTTGTATTAGTAAGAATATCCAATGAGTATGAACTCAGTACTTTGTGGTTCCAAATATCTTCTCTTCTCAATCGAAATTCTAGCCCATGCAGTGGACCCGAAAACCCTGAGATGTGACACATCAGGCTTGTGACCAGTGTAGGCTTCGAAAGGAGTTGTACCTTTGAAAGATGAGTGTGGAAATATGTTCTGAATGTATGAAGCAACATACATGGCCTCAGCCCAAATATTTGAATCCAAACCTTTTGAATCAAGCATACAAGTAGTCATCTCTTTCAATGCTTAGTTTTTCCTCTCTGCTACACCATTCTGCTAAGGTGTGTACAAGACTGTGTGTTGGGTTTGGATTCCATTTTATGCACAAAGTTGCAGCAGATATGATTTAATATATTCTCCACCATTATCAGATCTAATATATTTGATCTTTCCATGCTCACTATCTACCAATTCCTTAGGAACATATGCATTAGATGTGCTCCCAATAATTTGCAAATGCTTGATGGTAGGCTTGTGCCCATTCCAAGCTTCCACTTTTGTTGTTCTACGTTTCATCAGATATACTGCACAATTTACATATTACTAAAAGAATTATATTTGCAAAATATCTCCCCCAGACAAGGATACAACATTTCATAGATTTCTCATTTGCCAAGAAATACAACAAAAATCAATGCTGAATTGTTTCATGCTTATTTTCTGATTCAGAATTTCTGAGAATGAAGGATTTTTGTCTAGGTTTGTATACTATGCAAAGTCAATAAGAACTTAAATAATCTTGAAAAATGCAGGTCGCAATGACACATCCATTGGAAGTTACAAACTGCAATATTGATATGGAGAGCCTAATCTCAGATCAAAACTGGAGCATAGCCACTCTGGCTATTACTACATTGTTAAAAACAAGAAATGAGTCGAGTGTGGATCGTTTGATGAAGCAAATCATGAATTTAATGTCAAATATAGAAGATGAGTTCAAGATTGTGGTTGTGGAATCAATTCGATCTCTGTGCTTAAATTTCCCACAGAAGTATCGAACATTGTGAGTACTTGGTAGTTTTTTTTCGTTATTTTATTTAAATGTGCCATCTTTGCTCACTTTCCTTTGGAGGAGAGTTGATAACTATGTTGTTTGTCAAATGACCTTTCAAAATGAACTTTCTAAGTAATATACTCCAAGAAGAAGGGAGATTTGAATATAAGAAAGCTACCGTGGACTCTATTCTTATTCTCATACGAGATATCCCTTATGCAAAAGAAAGTGGCTTGTCTCATCTTTGTGAATTTACTTATCTTTCTACACACGTAAGTGCTATCTACTACATAAAAACCTTGGCATAGTGTCATTAATTTTATTCATTCATTTTCATTGTTTATATTTTATCATTCTATTCTTCTCATTGATCACAGAGGTAGTGGTTTTCTACTCTGCTCCCTAATCTCTGAATATCATTACACCATATAGGCATGTCAACTGAATATGTTGAATTGGTAACAAGTGTGAAAATTTTGACCTTCAGAGATGGAAAGGGAAAATCCCATGGAGAGAATTGTCCATAACTGCGGTCCATTTATGGCTATGTTTTGAACAAGTCAATTATAATGCACAATATATATTTTAAAGGATCAAATATTTTAATTTATCGACCATCTACTTGACTTATTATGCATGACTATATATCCTCCTGAGGCATCTCCTCCTCAAGAAGCACTTCCTGCAACATTTTTCTATTGCAGACCTGTTTTCTACAATAGGAAATGGATCCATTGAAAAGTGCCTGAAATGGGGTGGGTCAAATATGGTTAGAGAATTTGAGGATTTGATGCAAATCCGGTCCAGGTTCAAGGTCCCCAAGGCAGAATCCTATAACTATAGGATTGAATTGTGCAAGGAAACACACATCTACAAACTTAGGGTTTGATCATATTTGATGAGGCCTTCATGTGCTCTTATGAAATTTGGTAGATATAGCAGATGTCAGATATAGCAGATGAGTTCAAGATTTCCCCTTTCATTATTGGAAGAAAACACCATATGTTGGTAAGGTTTCTCTTCTAGTGGAGGGATCATGAAAACTACCTTTTCTTATTACTACTTCTAAGAGAGAAGGTTTGAATTATAGAAGTTCATATCCTTTGGGATGCCATCAAAATATTTCCCAAACAAATTTAGGAGAAGAATAAAATGTTGTGGCCATCGAGGAGCTATGGGAATGTTTCCAAGTTCATTTCACTGAACTTCTTGGGGCCATTTTTACAAAATGCAGGTATGCTCTTCTTTTTGTTTCCCCACTGATAAGTTCATTTAGAGAAATTTTCATGGCCATTGATGTAAATATTTTCAACGAGTTTGTAGTGTCAACTTTTGGAAAATATAATTGTTTTTGTTTTGCTAGAAGTTATGCTCATTTGGATATATTTTTTGTTACTAGAACTAGAATATGTATTATATTAAACAAGAGGATATGGTTAAACCAAACAATTGAAATATACAAAGAGTTTTAAATTTTTATCAAAAACTACTCTATTGAGTTGTAACCTCATACAATAGTTCTCTAATGGATTACTAAGAAATCCAAGGCATGAAATTTTCCTATAAATATATAACTATACTACCTTACAAATGTACAAAGAAACAAAATACAAGTGTAAAGCATATGAGAAGACACATTTAGTCAAACTAGTTCCAATTGTGGGATTATTCCATGAGAACATCTTCACGGTCTTGAGCACAATCGCCGTGTAATTGTAGTTGCTTCAACATTTCTATTGCAGTCTGTTGCACTATTTCCTCTTCAACTGCTCTGTCCTTTACTGAATCCGATGAAAAAAAAAATGTTTCCCTTATGTATATTATCCCCTGAGAAAAACTCAAAAATGATATTGTAGTGAACATCGATGTCATTGGTCAATTTGTATGATTTCTAACACTGCTCCTACATCTTTACCTCCATTTCTTTCTATTTTGTTTCCAATTTTTCCACAAGAATTCTTAAATATTCAATCCTTATGGAAAAATCATCACAATGGATTCAATCCATGATTAGCACAGGGGATTCAATCCTTCTATAATCCTTAATAGAATGCAAATTTTTTAATATCAAACTAGACTTCAAGAAAGAGAGTTTCTCAATTTGCAGTAAAAGGATTGAATGCACAGGAGACTAAACTCCAAAGAAGACGATCACCAATGTGGTTGTTGATCATATCTAACCCATAAAGAAGCAAAATTCCCTACTTTCCCCCAAATATGCACAACCTCCAATAGGTATCCCAAGGCATAAACAATCAAAACATAGAAATGAGGGGCCAAGGGGAAACATTAATGAATAGATCAATGCAACAAAATTGGAGAGGACAATGAGTTATCAACATAGAAAAATGTAGGCACATTAGAGAAAAATATGTTTTCTATGGCCAAACACTACAATCCAAACCCCAAGCAAGTCAACATCTGTGTGATAAAGGTCCATTCTATTTGATCATAAGTCTTATAAAAATTAATTTTTAGGAAAAGGTATTGTTGACCAATCTCTTGATCCCACTCCAATGCTTTTCGTGCTAAGACCATAACGTCTAGAGTAAACTGACCTTGCATGAAACATGTATGATACTGAAAAACTACCTCTCATTCAACTGGGTGAATCTGTAAATCCATCGTCACAACCATAATTTTTCCAACAAAAAGCAACGTAATAAGAATCCACCCCTAGTTCCCTAATCATCTTCTTTGGAATGAGTTTGATATGGCCATGTGGGATATGATTAGGGTTTTTTAATGTTGTTTTGTAGTTGAATCCTTCTCTTTTCAAGCCTCTGATTTTCCATGGTTGTCCACATTATGAAAATTTTCATATTTTCGGTTGGGGTTACACCTTGAAGGAGATTTGGATGGCCTAGTGTATGATGCTTACCTTTTGGAGGATTATATCTCATTCATGCACACTTGGAAATTTTCTTGGTGGAGAAAACTAGTTAATGATGGATGCATTATGTAGCTTGATGATACATGGGGATCATTCTATCAGAATGCTCAAACTCATGTCACTTAGCTAGTATCCTAATACCTATGGGATGTGGCTTCATAATGTTTGGTTATTGATGTACTCTCACACACTTGGATCATCTCAATATGGAACACAATAATATAAGTGGTTTGATGTAGTACTCTCTTGACATGACTTAGTGATGTGGATTGATTCTCATTGGAACACCCTTGTCTCTTAGCATTTTTCCCAACAGAGCTGCAAGGAACGAATTGAAATATCCAATGGAAGAAGATGTCAGTTGTATAGATCAATGATGATATGGTAGGTCACTAATTAGTAATTTTTGGATGTTTATAGAATGTAAAATCATAAAGTTCCATTCATCCAAAGGTAAGGTGTGTGGTCTCATTTATCCATCCATCCAGGGAGTATGCTCTATGTACATAAAGGTCCATTGTTTTAAGGTTTTTTAATCAACAAACTCATGAAATGAAGATGAGGTTTTTTTCTCGAATACAACTATTTTTTCCACTTGAATGTGATATTGGTCATTGCGTAAATAGTTGGTAATTACCATGGATTCTGGAGAAAATACATTGTTCTTTTAGCAGGACATCTCAATAGTTAATCGTGTCTATAACAAATACTCAATTCCTTAATAGCAATGGACTTTTGTTAGTTTGATGGAACCTAGAACCCAACTGTAGTAATTATTGATTATTTGTGGCAATTTTAAATTAGGTTGGGGTATTTGCATCATCATTGAAGTGTTGCTTTGTATCAGCGGTTACATGTCAATGTTAGAACACAACGAGATAAACCAACTTCATGACAAAGTAGATCTGGAAGATTGTAGGCCTATAGGAGCAATAATTATCTGATACCTTTCAAGCTAAGATTAATATTAAATTCAACATGTGTAGGGAATAAAAGTCTGTCTATGATTTCATACCCATCAAATATGCATCCTAGCATGAATTGGAATTTCCTTTTCAGTAAGTTTGCATCTAGAAAATGCCCATGTTTGGGTAATTTAGGTGGTTGTTGAGAACCCTCAATTGGTGAACATGGAGACTGACAAGTTGCAACAATTTAACAACAGTATAGGGCGTCCAATGTCTTGCAGTTTGTGAGAATGATGTTTTTCCTTGAAGGATGTTTAGATATAAATAATGGAATGTAGGTTGGTTGATGGACATCACACCTCTTTACGACTTACCTTGAAGTGGTCTTCCCACATTTAAGGTCATTGTTTGAGCACTATGTCATGTTGGTGATAGTGTTCCACCATGGAGGACTCTTCAACGTAATCTATGCAATACTTGGTGGTGGATCAATCCATATTGGAGGATAAGGTCTGACTTCCTCTTACGACAAAATCCACCCTTTGATATTGTTTTATGGACATTGTTCACTATGTTGAATTTGAAGAACATTTAGCATGCTTTTTGTGATAATTTGGGAATTCAATTTTGGGGATTTTCTATGCCACTTTTAGAGAAGTTTTCCACATTGGAAGTGTTGGTGACTTACCCAAATTTCATTCCTTCCTATGGAGGGACATCAACCTTTTTGAGGCTTCTACATGAGAGGTGTTCACTTTGGGAGAGGCTTCTCATTTATGATGCCATCATCCACTCTTGGAGGTTACTTATTCCCTTTTCTTTGAGATTGGTGGTCATAGGAGGATATATTGGGATCAAAACACTAGATTTAGGTCTTGGCATATGGATTATTGACGTTATCGCATGGAGTGATACACTTGGAAGGATGTCTATTCCACATTTTGATGATATGGTCTCCTTTGGAGTTATTTTATTGCATTAATGATGGATTTTGCTAGAGTTCGAAGGTGATATAGATGGTCAAACTCTAAATATGAGGTTTATGCATGCTTATTGGACCATATCCTTCCACTCGTACAAAATGATTCTAATGTCCCTGTTGCTACCCTCAGAATTTGAATGAACACAACATATCATGTTTCATGTAGGCACGATGTGAAACCCACATATTAAATTGGTTGATATTGAAGATTCTAATTTTCCTATTGCTACCATCAGAGTTTGAAAGTTTGAATGAACACAACATATCCTATTTCACTTTCATGGCACATGTGAAGCCCACATATGAAAATGCTTGATATTGAAGATTTAAATTTTCCTGCTCCCTGCCATTAGAGTTTGAACGAGAAAACCTTTAACACCACATGGAATGAACTTATTCCTACATATAGGATTATGAAGACATCGTTATGGGCTACTTGAGTGATACATGTTGTTAAATGCTAGTAAAAAATGCACCACTAGAGAAACAAATTAATTCACAAGTTGTAATATTTGCAGGTGTTTATTATCAAGAAACATTGTAGAGACTTCTCATAACTCGTCATTATGAATCTGCATGATTTTGATTTAAACAAACAAAGAAAGATTCCCAATTATTCAGTGCAAATCCACTCTAAATTCTAATATAGATAATTCTTAATAACTGCAAGGTGCACGACCCATAAGGAATTCTATTTAAGGGTGATAGCTCAATGGTAGAGCACCTTCCTTATAGGTAGGAGGTTGGTGGTTCGATTCCTCTGTGCCCTATTTATATTCTGAAACCACTAAAAAGAGATAAATGACTAAAAAAATTACCAAAATTTGCATATAAACGACCACCAGTACAACATGAGAGATAAGTGACCAAAAAAATGACCAAAATATGCATATAAATGACCACTGTTGAGTTGGCAATCGTTGGTAGCAAATTAGCGGTCATTTATCACGTGACAAAAAATGTGGTCATAAATTTGGTCATTAATTGTGACAATTAATGACTAAATATATGACCACAAGATAAGCTATAAATGACCAAGCTAAATATGACCAGATTTTTTGTCACGTGATATATGACCACTAATTCGCTACCAGTGGTCACCAACTCAAAAGTGGTCATTTATATGTGGATTTAGGTCATTTTTTAGGTCACTTATCTCTCATTTTGTACTAGTGACGATTTGGCGACAGTATTTTTGAATCACTTCCAACTTCTCTTCTGCTATGATGCCGACACAGATATTCTATATACATTTAGGCAGAATAAATCCATTCACATATCTAACCACATTCAAGAGTGGAGAAGAAGGAAGAGGATCATTAAAGTTGATATTCTCCCAGAATTCTTATTAGAGTGGTTTTTGAAATCACTTTTACCTTACATCTCCAAAGATGTTTCGACTTCTAGGGTTACCTCAGAGGAGGTACCCATCTTAACAGCCCAACTATTAGATCTGATTTATGCTCAGTATGGGATTCTTTACAAAATAATTCCTGATGTGCTAAGGTCAAACACTGATCCGTTTAAACCCAAACCTGGACCACATGCTGATGGAATTGTTGGTTCAATTGATTCATCCACTGTAGAGGCTTTGTCCAAACAAGTTCACGATCTTTCTATAAAGCGTTCTGCAATAGAGGAAACTATGGTTGCCACTCCCCCTTCTCAAACGGATACTGTACATAATGTGTACTCAAACCAAAAGGGTCCTTAATGGCTCAGTGGAAAGAAAAAGGGAAAGAAGGGGGAGGGTAATCAAAATAATCCCAAAACCACAAATAGTGCTGAGGGGGGTAAAAAGAAAAGAAGAACATGCAATTACCTTGTAAACTTTCCAAGGAATATCACTTGACTCACCAATGCCCCTCGATTGATGAAACCCAGATTATTTTGCAACAAAAGAAACTTTTCATCCTAAAGGATCATTTTCCCAAGGGACAAAACTTAGCTTCTGGCATATCTAGTGCTAGGGACACCCATGGTGCCGCACTGCCTAATCAATATTATATAAACATGATTAGATCAAATAATTTGTTACAAACAAGAGCAAGAAATTATACCCCGAAACTGCTGCAGAAAGATAAGGAGACTCCTGAGATGTCTTCTCCTCTTCACATTGAGAGACCTGCAGACCCTGTTAACACCACTATCAATGTTCCCACCAAATGAAGAAAGTGACCCCCTACCGAAACCCCAAGAACTCCCATTGACCTCTTATGCCACATAAAGAGTCAGAAGACCCAAAAATGGCTAAGTGTTGAGCAAATCCAAGCTGAACGATCAAGCCGCACTAAGAAAAATGAGAAAGAACAAGGCTGCTTGGGTTTTTCCGCAGTACAAAGGGGTTGAACAGTCCATATCGAGCTAAGGAAATCAACAGTGGAGGAAGGATTTCGCTTGGCGAACTTGCGCGCTGGATAAAGCCCTGAAATCCAAAGTGGGGGTTCCATGTATGATCGAAGATCAATGGACGAGGTGGGCTGCAAAATACTCAACCTCCCGTATGAGATTTCGATGGAGGAAGAGATCAACAATTAAATGGCCAAAACGGATGTGAAAGTTTCATTCATTTCACCCTTAGCCGATTTGACCCCATCATGGATCTAATCCGATGGTTCCAAGCGGTCGCGAAAGTCTAAATCCGACATCCCAAAACAGCTATGGAAGTTGCATTTTCCCGACTGATATTCCATTTTCAAAGAGTAGATGAATGGTCAGGATTGAAGAGCAGGGCCAAATCAACGGTTGGGAGAGGATCTGTAGCACACTAGATGAGAGATTTTACACCTTTTCTCTTTCCTGCTTGTCCAAATTTCCAAATTTCCCCACCCGCATTGCGGATTGCGGAAGTCAGAATGATATTTTTTCAAGAGCACATAGTTGGGTTTCCGATTTCCGCAACTCGCATTGAAGAATGCTGATTGCAGAGGCATATTTTTTCTCGGGGACGCAGATTTAGGTTTTTGATATCTGCAACCTGCATTTCAGAATGCAGATTGCGGAGGTGATTTCCGCGAGGTGGTGCAATGGTATTCCAATTTCCGAAACCTACATTGCGGGATGTGGATTGCGGAAGTGATACTTTTCCAGAGGCGTAAAGTTAGCTTTCCAATTTCCAAAACCCGCATTGCGGAATGCGGATTGTGGAGGTGATTTTTGACAAGGTCCATTTAGCATCCTCGACATTCGATATCCACATTGCGGACTACAGAAGTATAATTGTGGATCTGAGATGGTTTTATAGAGTAAAATATGACCGCGGAAATTGAATAATTTCACAGGGGAAGAAACCAACTGCTCCACGATTGAAGGTCGATCTGAAGGAAGGAATAATGTTACACCTAAATCTTGCTACCCTGAGACTTAGTGTAAACATCCTTGAAGTTTCCTGTGACTGGAGGGCTTAACTGACCTACTTTTCAAAGTCGTCATAGTTCAACCTTGTGCAACATGCGACGTTGCAGGTTGTCCTAATTTAGCCTGCAACGATGTCAGTTACTTGGATAAAATAGCATCTTCGAGCCCATTCTCGAAGCTGAGTGATGTGGATCCCTATCCCTATCCTTTAGGGGAGCTGGCATTTGGTTCCCTAGCCCTTGGGTGAGATCCCCTATCTCTCTCCTACCATATCTCAACCTATCCTATCCTCCTAGTACTATATAAGTGAAGCTCATTCCCATTACAAGGGGAGGAAGTCTATAGTATCTATATGCTGGTGAAATTAGCTTAGCAGAAATCTCTACTCATCCTTTGAGAGGTCCACACTTCCTTTGGAGGCTTTGGCATTGGCTTGGTTGGAGAAGGATTTCTACGTTAAGTCATTGGTTGTAATCACTTCCTTCTATATATTTCCCTTTTATATAGTAATATAAATGCTTTCCACCAAATCTCATTGTATTGATGATATTTTGTGTAGTTTGCTTACTTAACTGCTTACTTAGATCTATTATTTTTTAGGTTCATTTTACTACTTGTTTTGTTTCTCTGTTGTCATGATAGGTTTTGCAACTGAGATTTGAAGACCATCAAGCTTGGACCAAACATCAAGGAGAAAGGATCAGCGGTCTGAAAGGTAAAACATCTATCTAATCAATCTCTAATCAGATCTAGGAAAGTATTCTATGGCTTGTCCTATTTGTTCTAGACTTACATTAAGCTAGGTAGATTAGGCCTCAAGTCCGCTCTTGGTAGATTGTCCGTCAAACAAATCTGGCGACTATACTGGGGAATTACTTTGTCTTTGTAAAATCTCAAGCACAGCTGAATCTAGCTACTGTGGATTCCTCACTGGTGAAAGATTGCACAACATTTGCAAGAATGGCATAAAAAATTTAAATGAATGAAGAACAATACACATGAAATGGTGAATAATGTCAATATTATTAATTGTCCAACCTTAACATAGGTTAAGAACACCCATATATACAAATCTGGAAGAATTCGAATCCATCTGGAGTGTTCACACTGATCTAGCTTAGAAATAGCTCAAACCCCCCTAGGTTGACCAAAATATCCCAAACCATCCCAAACTGGTTCGAATCTGCTGTGTGAATGCTGGGAATGACTGGACAGGCCCATGTGACCTCACACATGTGAAGAAACTGGTTGGTTAGAGGTTTGGAGTCTAAAATTGGCCAAAAATATGACAAAACAAGGCAAGATTGTCCACAAACTGAGCAAATGCGCCCTAGGTAGAAGAGAAGCATGCTGAGTGCATTAAATGACCTGAGGAGGGCGCTCTAGGCATGCTGAGTGCATTAATTGCCCTGGGGAGCGCTCCACATAGCTGGTTTGACTCAGCACTTGTTCACATTGCTAACTAGTTCAAGACAGTTTGGCCATTTACCAATCTAATCAACTTAGGGATGTAATCATTAATCACTTGGGCTAATTAATCATCAATTAATACATGATTAATTTACATAGGTGTAAAAATGTTCTAACACCCCCCCTTAAGCTAGACTTAGTGAAATATCAAAAATTAAGGCCTTGGCAACTAGGCTCAAGTCACCTTTTACATCATGAAAATTTATTTGTCCATGTAACCAAGGTAAGGAGGAAAACCACATGGGAAATAAAACCTCCCCTCTAAAATGGACATGTGGCATATATCAAAATACACCAATCATCACCATGCATCACTCACCCCAAGCAAAGATCTAAGGTGAGTGAAGGTCTTCTCGGTAAAACACTTGGTGAAGATATCAGCAGTTTGCTCACTGGATGGGCAATACTGCAATGCTATGGTCCGGTCATGCACCAACCCCCGAATGTAATGCATGTGTATCTCTATGTGCTTGGTCCTCTGTCTTTGTACTGGATCGGTATAAATCTTGATTGTACTTTGATTATCACACCAAAGAATAGTGGGTGAATCAAAGACAATCCCGAACTCTGCAAGAATACCTTGCAACCAAACACATTGTGTGGCTGCATTAACTGCTCCCCTGTACTTGGCCTCAACTGAAGATAAGGAAATAGTGCTTTGTTTCTTGCTTGACAAGCATATAGGTCCATGTGCAAGCATAAATACATAACCGGAAGTTGACTTCCGATCAATACAATCACCGGCCCAATCAGAATCTGTAAATCCTACTAGTTCAAGGGATGAACCAGCAGCATAATGGATACCAAAAGACTTAGTACCCTGAACATAATGAAGGATCCTCTTGGCTGCCTTCCAATGGATCTCATGAGGCTCTTGCATGTGCCTTGCAACAGCCCCAACAGCATATGACAAATCTGGTCTAGAATGAGTAAGATATAGCAAGCTTCCAACAAGTTGCCTATACAACGAACTGTCAACTAGTGGTGAAGAACCCCATTCTGTAAGCTTAACTCCTGAAAGAAATGGAAATTTTGCAGACTTACATTCAGCCATCTTAAATTTCTGCCGCAAATCTGAAGCATACCTTGACTGACATACAGAAATTCCATTCACAGATTGATCAATCTCCAAACCCAGAAATTGTTTTAGCAATCCTAGATCGGTCATGGAGAATGCACTGTGCAATGCTCTCTTAACTGAGTCAAGTTCTTTGGTGCAGCTACCAGTGATCAAAAGATCATCAACATACAGTACAATAATCAATATCAGATCACTAACATGCTGCATATACACATTTGGATCAAACTTACATCTCTCAAACCCCAAAGATAGCAGAAAATTGTCCATTTTTGCATACCATGCTCTAGGAGCTTGCTTGAGCCCATAGAGTGACTTGTTCAACCTGCAAACAAGTGTATGATCAGAAATAAAACCTTCAGGCTGCTGCATATAAATCTCCTCATTCAGATCCCCATGAAGAAAGGCACTTTTTACATCCATGTGATGAATCTCCCAGCGCTTGGAAGCCCCAATGGCCAAAACTAGTCTTATGGAGTCCATCTTTGCCACCGGTGCAAATGTTTCTGTATAGTCCACTCCTTGGACCTGAGATTAACCCTTAGCCACCAACCTGGCCTTCTACTTCAGATCAGAGCAATCAGATCCAATTTTGGTTCTATAAATCCACTTGCATTGCACTAGTTTCCTCTTGGGAGGAAGAGGGACCAAATCCCAAGTTTTGTTCTCATGGAGTGAGTTCATCTCCTCTTGCATGGTTGATTGCAACCTTGGGTCTGTACATGCTTCTGAATATGACATTGGATCAGATCCAACCATCAAGTAACATGCCTCACTCAGATCAGAATTATCACATTCAAAGGAATTGTGAAATTGAGATCTAGTTTTCCTAGCATCTTGGGGATCTCCCACAAGCTCTCCGGCACTTTGAATTGTTTTCTCTGCCCACTTGGGCCTTGAAGGGGGGATATGTTCAGAATCCATATCAACATCATCTTCAGCAATATCAGAATCAGAAATATCAGAGAATGAATCACTACTTACTTCATCATCAAGACGAGGGAATGAGCATTCGCCATCACCTTGTTCACTAGCTTGCAAGAATTCCTCCTCTTCGAATTTGACACTTCTTTCAATGAAAGTTTTGTGAGTGGATGGATCAAAGAGCTTGTAGCCCTTGGAATCCTCTGCATACCCAACCATGATTGACTCCTTGCTTTGTGGCTGCAATGCCTTTCTCTTCTCCGGTGGAATTCTGGCCCAAGCCCTTGAGCCAAAAATTCTGAAATGTGAGACATTTGGTTTGTGGCCCATCCAAGCTTCAAATGGAGTGATTCCTTGCAATGCTTTGTGTGGTGCTCTGTTCTGAACATATGCTGCACAATTCATAGCTTCAGCCCATAATTTAGGAGACAAATCCCTTGCTTGCAACATGCAAGTTGCCATCTCTTTCAGTGCTCTATTTTTGCGCTCTGCAACACCATTTTGCTGTGGTGTGTAGGGCACTGAGTGTTGCATCTGAATGCCATGCTCTTGACAGAGCTGCTGCAAATTGTTATTGACATACTCTCTGCCATTATCAGTCCTCAAAACCTTCATGGCCTTCCCACTGAAGTTCTCAACCATGCTCTTAAAAATTTTGAAACATTCAAAGACTTCAGATTTTTGCTTAAGGAAAAATAACCAGCAGTACCTTGAGTAGTCATCGATGAAGGTGAGCACATATTTGCTGCAGCCATAGGAGGGTGTGGGGAGTGGCCCTATGAGATCAGAATGCACTATCCCAAGTGGTTGATCAGCCCTCCTTGCCTTCCCTTTGTCATACTTCTTTTCAGGATGCTTCCCAATCATGCAACCCTTGCATGTTCCACTTGAAAAACTGATTTGTGGCAGCCCTTCTACCATCTTTTCTTTGCTTAAAACTTGAAGATACCTGTAGTTTAGGTGCCCATACCTTTGATGCCATAGCTTGCTGGTCTCATTCCCATGTGACAGAAGCACACTTGGTGAAGAGAATTCGAGGAAGTGGGAGAACTTGTACATCTTCATGTCATGGTCTGCAACACCCTTAGCAACAATTTTCCCGGTGGAAACTTCTGATATCTCCACATCATCCTGAGTGAAGACCACCTTCTTTGCTGCTCCAGTATGTGTCATTTGATATACAGAGAGCAAGTTTGCTGCAAGATTTGGCACATACAGCACATTGGAGAAGAAGCCATTCTCCATAGAAATTTTCCCAATGCCATGAGCAGGGATTTCTGAGTCATCTCCCATTCGAATTGAGAGGCCACTGTAGGGAGCAAGTTCAGAAAACGAGTCTCTTGAGGAAGCCATGTGCCTTGAGGCACCTGAATCAATGATGAACAAAGGTGAATGAGATGAGCTAGCCACCAAAGCATGGCAGCTCTCCTTGTCTTCAGAAACGCACTCCTTCTTCTTGGAACTTTCAGGAAGAGGAATATTATTTTTCTGTAGGAGATGGGTCATGGTGTCTATGGTTTTCTTCATGCATGAGATCTCTGGATGAAAACCTCTTTGACAGTAGCTACATTTTGTCTTCTCAGCCTTCTTTCCCTTGTTCTTGACAGGATTCGAAACCCCCTCAGAGGATTTGGGCCTCTCATCCTTCTTCTTCTTCTCTTGAGGTTTCGACCCCCTGGGTTTTTGCTTGCCTCTTCCACATTTCGAATCTCCAGCTGCAAGAACTTGATCTTTTTGCTTGATGGAGCCCATCAAGACCAGCTTGTCTTGCTCTTGAGTTAGCATCTCCATGAAATCAGCCAAGGATGGCATCTTCCAACCTCTAACTGTGAGCCTTGTGGAGTTGAAGGAAGACACAAAAACTGAGTATTCAGAACCCAATTTGGAGAGAATGGACAACACCAACTGTTCTTCTTTCTTCTCTATGCCACATTGTCTGATCTGCAAGACCAAGTTCTTGAACTTGGTGAAGAAGTCCTGGATGGAATCGAAATTACCTGGGCTCAGTGAGACAAGCTCATTTTCGAGCTGGTGGCCTCTCATCTCATCAGTCTTTCCAAACAATGTCTCAAGCTTGAGCCACACTTCATTTGGAGTTGCTAGACTTTCTACATGAAACAGGAGGTCTCTCGAAATGCTGAGACAAAGGAGGCCAAATGCCTCATCCATTCTGTTAAAAAACTTGGATTTCTCCACAGCTGAGTTTGGCTCCACCTCAGTGCCCATCGTGATTCTGTAGAGACCCTTAGATCTCAACAAAATCACCATTTCTGCCTTCCCATCGAAATAGTTGAAGGGTGTGAGCACGTTTGGGTGAGATGGCTCCATTTTCCTCTGCTGCAATTCGTACTTGCTGACAATGCTGATCTTCAGTACCTGCAAACAACTCTCAAATCACTCAGGAGGGATCTACACTAACAGATTCGAACCCTGTATGGATAGTGGGTGCATTCGGGAGAGCATCACACCTGAGAGGAGCCACTAGATTTCTCCAGTAAGCTCAAGGCAATGGCCTCAGGAATTATGTGGTTTCTCCACTGCTTCTGGAAATCCACTACAACAGTCTTGCTGGTTCGAATTCTAGCTCCAAGAGCTCTGATACCATGTAAAATCTCAAGCACAGCTAAATCTAGCTACTGTGGATTCCTCACTGGTGAAAGATTGCACAACATTTGCAAGAATGGCATAAAAAATTTAAATGAATGAAGAACAATACACATGAAATGGTGAATAATGTCAATATTATTAATTGTCCAACCTTAACATAGGTTAAGAACACCCATATATACAAATCTGGAAGAATTCGAATCCATCTGGAGTGTTCACACTGATCTAGCTTAGAAATAGCTCAAACCCCCCTAGGTTGACCAAAATATCCCAAAACATCCCAAACTGGTTCGAATCTGCTGTGTGAATGCTGGGAATGACTGGACAGGCCCATGTGACCTCACACATGTGAAGAAACTGGTTGGTTAGAGGTTTGGAGTCTAAAATTGGCCAAAAATATGACAAAACAAGGCAAGATTGTCCACAAACTGAGCAAATGCGCCCTAGGTAGAAGAGAAGCATGCTGAGTGCATTAAATGATCTGAGGAGGGCGCTCTAGGCATGCTGAGTGCATTAATTGCCCTGGGGAGCGCTCCACATAGCTGGTTTGACTCAGCACTTGTTCACATTGCTAACTAGTTCAAGACAGTTTGGCCATTTACCAATCTAATCAACTTAGGGATGTAATCATTAATCACTTGGGCTAATTAATCATCAATTAATACATGATTAATTTACATAGGTGTAAAAATGTTCTAACAGTCTTAGTTTTCAATTTGAATGCCATTTTCAGTTGATTTCTTTTTCAAGCCATCTTATCTTCCTTTTAAGTCTTTTTAACCATCAGATCTTAACTTTGAAGAGTCTGTAGTCCTACTATGAGCCTGTACTCACTATATTTAAGTCATTTTATTGCTCATTTCTTGGAGATCTATTGATCCTAGAGTTTGGATCTCGCCCGTCGCACCTGGGCAGTGGAACCAGAGCATTGATTTGATCTATGTTCTCTGTCTTTTGGGCTGTCGTCGCAACCTTAACACTAGTGTTTTGCGACATCATCGCAATACCCGTACTGGTGACTTGCGACAGTCGCTCTGTGTATGAACACAGACTACGCTGATCTATTAAAATTGGCACAAGGGAATCCCCCCTCCATTTTTTGATTTGAGTTTTGATTTGGTGTGCAGACCCTCTCTGTGCTGCAAGATTCAGTTAGAGACTTATTTTTTATTGGTGTGTTGAAAGTGTTTGGTTTTTTGTGTGGATTTGTATTGGGTCCCATCTTAACAAGCTTAAGTTTGGTAGTGGTGGATACTTTGGTTTTCCCCACCTTCATCCACTTGACCTTGTTATCCCTCCTTTCCCCACCTGATCTGATATGTGCATTGGATCTGAACCCAAACTGCTTTTCGCACTTGTCATTTAGCTTTGTTTGCATTTCAATTGTTTGATTGAGTGTTTTAAAGTGTTTTCAGTCCATATGAGTGCTTATCATTTCCTTGAAATTTCCTAAGTGTTTAGAGTGCTGCAAATCAACTTTCTTTTCGGTTTTTGTGCTTAAAAATATCATTGTTGTCAAGTTATTATCTTGGCATATCATTGGAGAATTAAAGGTGCATCATTTTTATTATTTTCAAGTACATTTGAAAATTATTGTAGAAATTGCTTCATGCATTGGAATTGGTCATTTATTAGTCTTTTGGAAAAGTTTGAGAGAAGAATTAATCATTTGTGCTTTTCGGGAATTATGATTCATTCATTTTCTTGAAAAATTCAAGTGAGATCAAGTTTTTACAAAAGTGATTCCATGTTTGGAGAAATTGTATGCATTCTTGATTTTTTATGCTTTTAATCCATTATAGTGAAATTGAAAAGTTAGAGTGCTCTCGATATGAAATTTCTCTCTTTTCATCTCTTAGTTTGTGATTTGAAAAGACAAAAGAAAATGTTTGGATTTGGTTGTTATGCTTGTTGATTTTTTGAGTTTTGCTTGGAAAAACGGAAAAAGCGAAAAGAGTATTTTTTATCGAATTTGGTAGATTTTGGGATTGTGTTGCTTTGGTAAAATCACTTGGAAAGAAATTTCTCCCTCCCATATATAGAGTTCATTAAAAGAAAAGGACATTTTTTGCATGTAGTTAGGGCCTGCATTCTATTTACATTTATGTACTCACCTCATGCATTCACCTAACCGTCCAGATAAAATTAACGGTAGAACTAAGGTAAAATTTTTAGTAACTTGTGTGTTAAGTTAGAGACGTGTTTAAGCGTCGTAAAATGTTGCAGCTGTCATTACTTTCCAACACTGTATTCCAGGGGTATTGTAGTCTACCACGTACTTATCGGTATATCGAAGCTCTTTCATGTACAGACCAGGTATATCAAAGCTCTTTCACGAACCCACCAAGTACTTCGTGTACTTGGTGTATATTGAAAGGTGTTTCACGTACTTGGCGTATATAGAAAGGTGTTTCACGTACTCGGTAGTATATAGGAAGGTCTTGTGCCATACGGTTGTGCATTAGACAGCACCACTACGGATTTGAGCTCCCACGTACCTTGCGTATATCGGGAGACAAGATTTCTTAGGTTTTTCCTTGTTTTTCTTCTTATTACCGGACTTCTGAGGTGAAGCTGATGAGACAGAATTCACTTCTTCAGTAGCAGTAGGAGCGGATGACTTGGTGGTGCTGAGACCAGCCTATGTTGGTGATGGGGACGAACCCTGGGGGTGCGAAGAACCAATAGTTTGATGAGGAGGCTGGGTGTGAAGGGATCGAATGATGCCATCGGCTTGGGGTCCCTTGAGTGGTTTCGTGGGGTCGTTGGCGTCACAGGGTGCGTCGAGAAGAATATCAAACAATGTGCCAGATTGAGTATAAACTAAGTCTAGCACATGGGCGTGCGCGATGGCTTGTTCTTCAGTGACAACACCTCCCATGGAAACATCTCGTGCTATGACAGGGATGAGGGACTTTGTAAACCAGTCTGCTAGGAGTTGGTCTGGGATAGGAGCTTTAATTAGACGACGTCTCCTTCACCACTCATGAATATGATCAGAAATGTGAGTGGCAGTGTTCCAACGGAGCGAGGTTAAAAGCTCAGTACCAATTTCATATCGTATGGGCAGCTAGAAATGAGTCAAAAAGTTCATGGCAAGAGAACCAAAATCAGGCAAAGAGTGGGGTGGTATCTCGATATACCATTTGGCAGCTGAACCGGTGAGAGTGCTTTGAAACAATCTAAGACGGATCAAGTCGTCTATTAAGGAATTAGATGAACACCATAAACTGTATGTCATCATGTGGTTTTTAGGATCTTCACCCAGCTTACCATCAAATTTTGGGATATCAAATGGAAGTTTCACCAGAATAGGTGGCCAATTAGTTTCGTGGTAAATGGGGTCGTTGGTTAAACGAGATAGGTTAGGTAGGTCCAAGGTAGCCAAAAAGGGAAGCTGTGGATTAGGTTGCATGTATTGATAGTATGGATAAGGCGTGTAAGGACCAGTATGATCGTAGGGTGTACTAGGAGGAAACTGGCCATAGGGGGGTGTGCCGCCCGGACCGTAAGGGGGTCTGCCACCATAAGGTGGTCTATTCCAATAAGGTGGGGGTCCACCTCCACCACCAGGAGGAGGTGGAGGTTTGCTGCCACTTCCGGGAGGAGGTGGGGGTCCATAACCATAATAAGGTGGTCCGCCACCACCTCTGCCTAGAGGGGACAGTGGGACACCTCTGTCGCCAGAAGGATGGGGGCCTCCACCACCACCACCGCCACCACAATAATTAGATCCACCACCGCCTCCACCTGGAGGGGGTGGTGGACCACCTCCACCGCCCGAAGGGAAATTTCCTCCTCCACCATAATAAGGTGGTCCTTCGCCGCCTCCACCTGGTGGGGGTGGTGGACCATTCCCACCACTGACGGAAGGGTGGGGGCCATTGTTGGAAAAATGAGTTGGAACTCTACCAGAAGGGAGAGGTTTTCCTCCTCTTAAGTTAGGTTGGGGCCCGCCACCTCCAGCAGGTGGTGGGAAGGGACCGATCGGGGGTGGTGGCACTTGAGGGATAGTTGGTTGGGGTCCATGCTGTAAAATGAGTTGTTTCCCCCACAGAGTGTAGGGATTTCTGGGATAGGGTATCCTGTATGGTGTGTTTCCGGGATTATATTGGCCCGGCGTAGGGTTAATAGAACCTGGATATGCTTGAATCCATGAGAGTAGAGTTACATTGGATGGCCCCCGAACATGAGATAATCCCATGGTGGATGGTTTAGCGGGTTGGGGAGATCCAACGGGAGGTCCGTTGGGGATTCCACTACCTACATTCTGGTTAGGAAACGAGGATTTCCCCCCAGCCACAATAGGCTTACCACTATTCAAAGATTGAACCAACATAGGTTGTTGATTAGCTATCGCAGAAATAACGTTACCAATGAGGTGATCCGGGGGAATGGAGTATCCTCCCCTCGAATTTTGAGGTGGGGGAGGAGCTGGTAAAGTAACCATGGTAGTAACGGGTGTGTTGGATTGTTCTCCTTCAACCAGTTGGTTCACTTGAGGTGCAGGACTGGACTGTTGCGAGGGTTGACCAGTCTCATTAATGGTCAGGTTGTGGGGGGATGGTTCGGGTGAACCAAAAGATAAAGAGCGACCTGGGATTGGTTGATAAGGGGGTAACGATGGGTCTTCAACCCTTCATTGGAGACTTGCATTCCAACACCTCTCAGCCATAGACCGAAAGTGAGCCAATTGGCTATGGTAATAGGCCAAAGGATCATCCGGAGTAGTCTCATTAGGAAGGGGTGCAAGAGCAAAATGGGCCATTGGGTGACTGACAGAAGATGTCCAATAAGATGTTGAAGGACCAGCAGCTGCTGTGGGGTCATCCCGGGGTTGATTTATCCATTCCAATGATCCAGTTTCTCCCGGCATAACAGGAGAGAGGTCTTGCGAAGTGGGAACTTGTGCTTCTTCATCTTGCAAGGGATGAGAGGTAGGTGAATCTGGAGGAGTATGTGGAAACAAATGTCCTCCAATATTCAAAGTGGGGTTTTCCACTTCTTGTGACTCGACCCTGGCTTGAGGATCCATTCTTTCCCTTGAAATTACCTCCTGATTAAGGGGATATTCGGGTGGTAAGTTTTGGATTCTACGGGACCTTCTCCAAGGAAATTCAGCCAGAGTGATTGAAACAAAAAGTTTCTCGTAAGGCAAGCTAAAAGAAAAGCATCCCAGACAAGACCCTACACAAACTAAGGCAACAAGCAAACTTACATGATAAGAGTGGATTCAAAGTCTGGAACCTCACGGGATTATTAAGGCATCGTAAACTGCTATATACTGCAGGGTCCAACAATATGATGCGACAAGGAGGATTGGGACCATACCCTTTCCTCTATATTCCACAGTGTCGCATCTCCACCACAAAAAGAGCTGATGACATTTCCCCTACTGCCTGAACCACCCACAAGATAAGTAATCCTTGAAGGTAAATCCACCCTGTCAAGAATTAACCCAGCTGAGACTTTATTTACCCTAACTACTGCGCCTTGCTCAGTTATAGGTGTGCGGTAGTCTGTACTACCGCGTTATGCTTTGTCTCTAACACGCGGTACTACCGCATTATGCTCAGATTGCTGGGCGCGGTACTCTTTTTATAGCCTTTTTGCCATGGCTTGTGGGATTTTGGATTTTCGAGAGATATTGGAGGATTGGGGTCCTTGATTCGATCCTAACTCATTTTCTGTGATTAGCAACCCTGATCCACTAAGTTCTCCCAAGATCCACCTATCTCTCTTGTTGGTTAACCCTACCATACACTATAAAAGAGAGGCATTCCATGGGAAAAGGGGAGGACTCTTAGAAGTACCAAACTTATGATCTTGCAGCATTGTGGAGATAGCTAGAGGAGGAAGTACTTGGAGCTGGAGGATTAGCTTGGACATCAAGCAACCTTTGTAAGCATTCTTCAAGTTTGTAATAAAGATAACTTGTCTTGTTTTTCCCATTTCATGTGTATTGTGCAAGTATTTAGCATGAAATGTATCTAGTCTAGGTTTGAATCTAATCTTTACTTCAAGGTATTTGGAAGCTTGTGTGCTTGTTCCTTGTTTGATCTCAACAGGTTCTTCATTGGAACTTCGGATCAAGAGCTAGAAGCGGGACAAACGTCAGAGTGAAAGGTGAGTCATATCTTTCATTGTTTATGAATGCATATAATCTTGTTGTGAAAGTTAGTTCAGGAATTTCAAGGTAGCATTTGTTTTGTTTTGTTCTTACCTTAGAGTCAATTAGGAATCTGCTTTAAGTTAAGAGAATTTTGACTTATCCGTAGGGAAAAATTCTACCAACAAGAATGGCGACTCCACTGGTTTTGATTTCTGCTTGATTGATTCAGTTCACTGTCATCCATCTTTTGATTGTGATTTTTTATTGCACTTCAAACCAGTTTTGAATCTTGGTCTTTTTTTACCTTTATTCACCCCTCCTCGCTGTATTTTTTCTCCCTGTATGATCACTGAGTCCCCTGGGTTAGCAGCAACCCTGAAAACTCCATTTTCCTTTCTAAAGTTGCACTTTTTTCTTACCTTGCAACAGTACCGCGCCCTTAGAATTCTCTACAGCGCGGTAGTACCGCGTTCTCTGCATTAGCACCAGAGCGGTACTGTAATAGTGCCGCGCTACAGTCTGACCCTGACACGCGGTAGTGTCTGCAATTTTTTAAATTTTTTCTCCTTGCTTGGTTTCCTAAGTCTCTCTCTGCCTTAGGTAGTGTTTGCTGTTTCCTGTTATCATCCTGGTCATTTTACAGTCTGTGTGGTGTGTTTATTTCCCTATTTGTGAGCTTGATTGTTGTGTGAATTAGTGGCATGATTTGCATATTGGGTCATTTTTCCAGTTTGATTGCATTGACTTGATTTTTTTTTCATCACAACCAACCCAACACTGCTGTTCTCTTTTACTGAACTCTGTAACTTTTACAGTCACATTGTGTTCATCATTTTCAGTAATTAAAAAATTATCATTTGAGAACAATTCTGTTGTTTGAATTGAAAGAGTCTAGTAGTATCATTTTGCATTAGGAAATGAACCATTGAATTTGCCACATAAATTCTCATATTTGAAGCATCTTAGTTGTAGGATCAGTGCATTAAGAGGAGTGTTTATTTCAGTTTGGATTTATTTACAAAAAGAAAAGAAAAAATCTTTTGCTTTGATTTTTAAATTGCTTGTGAAAAATTTCATGCATTTTTTATCGAAGAACTCTCTCTCTTCCTTAGCTAGAGTTCATCGAAGACAAAGGCTTATTTTTTATTCATTCTCATTTGCATGGTTTGAGTCGTCATAACACCATCAAGTTTCACGTCCATTTACCTGATTGAGTAAGACAACCACTAAAATTAATCTCCCTAATTAAGCCAACATTAACCTCACTTGAGGAAATCAAAAGAATTTGGTAGTTAGGTAGGACACCGGGGATAGACATCAAAATAATTCCCCCTTGTCATTTTCATCTGAGACATAGTTGTTGTCTTCTAGGGAACTAAAATCCTCTAGTATTTATTGACACGGTCACAGCCAGTTTGTGGAGGGGCCTCCTGACTGTTTTTAACTTTCAGGGGTTAAACGACCACAAGATTGAGAACCGGACGGACTCTGTGGAATGCCGCACTCCACTTAGCTCTAAGGAAACATCGATCATTGACTTCCTCGGAAGGCTGAAGTGCCCAAAACCTTTTCCAACGTGTCATGAACGAGGTAGATTAGTGACTATTCTACTAGGGCTCTTTTACCCAGGATCCCTTTCGGTAGAGGGATATCCTTCTCATATCGGTCTCTCATGTTGTATTGTTCGACTTGGATTTCATCACCTTGTGAAGGATACAGCTTGTTGAGGTCTCCAGCTCTTAGTTAGGAGTTTGCTTGTTATCTCATCTTTGTAGAGGGTCATTTTTTCTTTTTAGGGACTGCTTGTTGGTATTCTGGCCATTCTTTTTATCAGCTCGCTTATTGAGACACCGGTCTTAGTATAGATTTTAGAGCTTGCTTTTTTTGGCCTGCGAGCCTTGCCTTTTCTAGCTCCTCTTCTGCACACTCGGTTGCATTAGAGTTTTTGAGTTCTTTGTTACGAAGCTGCCCCCGATTTTCATTTTCCTATCATCATGTCAGAACAACCACGAAGATCACGACGAGTACAGGGAAAAATCCCTCCACCACCGCCACCGCCACGGACCTCCGGTCCACCTGCATCACGCATTCCCGCTCCTCCTGGTGCGGTGCCAGTCGAGGGAACATTCCACCGTCGATACATACCACATCATCAGTTCCGCCTGTAACTGCTACTCACAGCACAGTCTTAGAATCTATTACAGCTTTTGCAACCACTAGCATATCTGAGACTTCCACTGTCACTTCACCCACTGCTATTCCAGATTTATCTGCCACAGTGGACACCACTACAACGGCTGAACCTAGTACAGCCCAAAGTACTATACCAGAGGTCATCCTTCTACCTGATGTCAACACCTCCCGTCCATCAGACATTTTTCACGATGACACAGACGGATCTGTTGGCACCATTGAAGGGTCCGACCAGGATATGCCTGGCTTGATTTCAGTCCCAGGCGGGTACGTCGAAGTTATTGAAGACACTCGACTTCCTGACACACCTTTTGAACCTGATTATGGCTTCATCACTTCCCAGGCAGAGCTTCCACCTGTTATCACTACGTCACCCAGTGTTCATCCGCAGGAAACAAGTTCTTCTAGCAACGTACCTCGTACTATATCTCTACCCAACCTCCCTCCGGGACATGAAATCATGGCTTCCATCCAGTCTAGTATGGTTAGCCTAGCGAACTCCCCGTTAGCATCGGCACGGTTTAGACACGACACAGAGCAAATGCTCTCGACAGTGTCTAGATATCCCCCCGTTACTCATCCTTCTGATTATCGGGATCCCAACATCCCGTCTAGCACAGAGTTTTGTCACTCCTATGCAGACGGCTCCGGACCTTCGGACGTTACTATACATAGGCTCCCGCCGGATCCCCAAAACTCTTTTTAGGACATGAACTCGGACCCAGTTTTCGATGGTCATCCTATCATTGAACATGCTATGGACGACGCCGATACCCCTGGGTTAAATTCCCCACATTTGTTGCCATCACCCATTTTTGGCGCACATTCTATGAGGGATAACCCAGTTTTTTCTCCATCCTCGCCTGTTAGATATGGATGAACCCCTCCACAAATCAGTACTTTTGGCACCGTTGGCCAATCCACACTATCATATTTGACTAGCGGCGGAACAACACCTAGTCATACTGCTGGATCTTCCGTTTTGACCGGAGGATCACCTTCAGCCACTATTTACACTATCTCAGGAGGTGGACAACCGACTGCAGTGGTCCCCAACCCCAACATGAAAACCCCCCCTGGTGGACCATCAACCCAACTAGCTGGAGGACAACCCTTTGTTGGGAACCCCATTGTTAGTCAAAAACCTCCTCCGATAGGGCCATCAACCCAACTAGTTGGAGGACAACCTTTTGTTGGGAACCCCATTGTTAGTCAACAACCTCCTCCTATAGGTCCATCAACCCAACTAGTTGGAGGAAAACCTTTTGTTGGGAACCCCATTCCCAGTCAACAGCCTCCTCCTATAGGGCCATCCAACCCATCTGCTGGCGGACAACTCATTGGTTCCATCCAACAACTCTCCCAACCAGCAGCATCTACTCAGTATGGTATGTACAACACACCTGGCAGCGGGCAACCTTATTCCTGTGTTCCAACCGGACCTCACTCTCAACCTCCCCCATCAGGTATGCTTCCTTCTTGGGAATATCAAATCCCACAGAGTGGGGGTTACTCACTTTTTGGAAACTGGAACCAAGCTGGGGGGCAATCTCAGATTTCCCCCAACTTGAATTCTGGCTTCCCTTACCCTTCAGCTGCTACAACTCCATGGAACCCATCCCTTCAATTTCCACTCGCTCCCCAAGGAGGAACGAGCCTTCCATGGACACCACCGTCGCAGCCACCCCCCAACCCTGCTATGGGAAACCCTCCACTTACTCAATATAGTGGTAACGTTCCTGGAACACAACAATTCCAAGGAACTTTCCCCCAACTAGGAGCAGCAACTATTCCTGGGTTTCCGCAACCCCAGGGTACCATACCCACTCAGTAGAACACCTACCAACCGGTTACCTACAATCAACCGGTTAACCAGATGGCTTACTACCCACAGAACTTCCAGCAGTACCCCCCGGGAAACACATATGGGTATAACACGCAGAAGTATGCTATGCAGGGCCCTCCAGGTTTCTCTGCACCACATGGTTATTACTCATACCTGCAGACTAACCGTCAACTTCCCTTTTTGGCCACACTTGACTTACCTGATTTGTCGAGGCTTATTAACGATCCTATATGGCATGAACCTCACTGGCCACCCATTCCAGCCAAACTACCATCGGACATTCCTATGTTCGATGCTAAGCCCAGGGAAGACCCCAAGAACCACGTGATGACCTTCCATCTTTGGTGTTCATCCAACTCCTTGATGGATGATTCCATTCGACTTCGGCTCTTCCAATGTACGCTTACCGGCACGACAGCAAAATGGTACATCGAGCTGCCACAACACTCTTTCCGTGATTTCAACACCTTGGCTATGCAGTTTCTTACTCATTTCCAGCTCCCCATCCGGTATGAGACTGGAACAGAACTGTTAACCTCACTGCGTCAAACCACTTCTACACACATTTCGGATCACATCCACGAGTGGCGACGACGCCGTAGGCTAATTAAGGCACCCATTCCGGATCAGCTACTCGCTGATTGGTTCACGAAATCCTTTTTGCCTCCCATAGCCAGAGATATCGCTATGCGCGGGCCGGTTACAGAAGAACAAGCCATCTCGACAGCCCAGTACATGGATTTGGTATACACTCAATCTGGTACTTTACATGAACTTCTTCCTCATGCCGCCCACGTTAACACTGATCCAACCAAACCTACCACTGAACCTCCCATTGATGGTATTGTCGGTTCAGTCAAGACCCAGCCTACTATCAACTCGACGGGACAACAAGCTTCTGCTTCCCCCGCTTTACCCTAGGCTGCTTCAAAAACAACTACTTCTCCTGCTATTTCCTCCGAAGTAAATGCAGTTCAATCTACGTCACAACCATCCGGGGGAAAGAAGAAAAACAATCGTGGTAAACCCAAGAAAAACCAGCAGGAGAACCCCAAGCCACAACCCACCCAGAATGACCAGAAACCACGTCGAAAGGCTAAGTTTCCCTGCCTAATTTGTCAAGATGATCACTACACACGTGACTGTCCCTACAAGGACGAAGTCAACAAATTTGTTAAAGGATCCTCTCGCCCGGCAGTGTTAACTGACCCTTTCCCTCAACAGCAACAGCAGATGGTTGCCCAAGAAACCCCACAAGGGGGCAATCCGACCAATCCAACCCGTGGAGAGACATCCACAAACCGCGAAATCCTGATGACGAGTAATGAAGATATTCATATAACCACTCGTTCAAAGACGTATGACAATCCTCCAAGTTCAAACAAAAAATCAGAGATAGCCAAAGGCAAATCTCTCGTTGAAGATCCGAATCCTATTCCCCCCCCTACCGGCCATCTCCATATCGAGAGACCGCTTACGGATACAGTGCTACGCCCACCCAAGGGAACCATACAAAAGGTGACATTTAATCCCAATGCTCGAGCCGCCCAAAATTACAATATTGTTGAGGATCTAGCTCAAGCACCTTGCGCCATGTCGACTCTCGAGGTTCTCCAACACTGCCCCACGCAGCGTAGAACCTTACTTTTAGCACTGGGGGCAATGGACCCAGATACTTCAAACTCTATCATGTTTAACTTGGAGCACGCTAAACCTCGACTTTCTCACCAGTTAGCGTTCCAGGTTCACACAAAAATCCATGGAAATATCATCCATCGCACTATGTTAGATGAAGGTGCTTCCACGTCGATCATGTCTTTGAACTGCTGGAGAGCCTTAGGCTCATTCGAAGTCACAACTTCTCCCACTACTCTCAGGGCGTTTGATGGACACGGTTTTCAACCTTATGGACTCATTCCCTCAATTGGTGTTGAACTGGGGGGCAAAACAGTATCCGTACACATTGAAGTCGTAGATGCACCATTGGATTACAATCTCCTCCTTGGCCGGAACTGGTTTTACGCCATGACCGCCATAGCATCTACAGTCTTCCGGATTGTGCAATTTCCTCCTGAAGGGAAAATTGTCACTATTGATCAACTGGATTACTGTATCCCAGACTCCCATCCAAACTCCGCCAACACTGTCCCGTTATTGGATCAACCTCGGTACCGGTTCCAAGACATTGGTGTTGGTCTCATGAAGGATTCATCCCTTATTGGAGTTTTTCCAGAGCTGGGAACCCATGTTCAACCAGTCAACATGATTTCATCGAATGTCACACCTTCCAATGATTCATGGGTGATTCCGAGTCCCGCTCAGATTGAAGACTATGGCAACTCCATGCCCTTGAACAGAAACCTTGCAACATATGAAGCGATCCAATCAACCACCGATTGGGTCGACTGTTCTACTCATCATTCTGTGGCACAGCTCTCGGCTGAGACTCATCCATACCCACCACTTTTTGATCCTCTCAATTTGATTTTTCCCACTGACGAATCAATTATGGAGGTTATGTGCGGTGATGAGCCACCATGGGGAGATTTTCATCATCGATCTTCCTTCCCCACCATTCAACCACTTGAGCCTGATACAAAACCCAGTACTTCACTTGGGATGGTTGAAACCAAGTTCCCCACTTCCCTCGATGAGGTATTTTTCGAAGGAAACTTGGCTAACCTCATGGCAACCACTCCCATTGATATTTCAGTGAAGCCTGGTATCGTGGAAAACGTACATATCGGCAAAACATGTACTCCCCTCGAAATGGAGTTCTATAGCGCCTACTTCAAAACTTTCCGCGATGTTTTTGCTTGGAGTTATGAAGAAATGCCAAGAATTGACCCCTCGATTGTGGTCCACGAAATTCCAACATTCCCTGGCACCTGACCTGTTCGGCAGAAAATTCGGCCCGTCCATCCTCGTAAGGAAGCCGCTATCAAAGCAGAAGTTGAAAAAATTTTGCGTGCTGGTTTTATCTATCCTGTCCCATTGACAGAATGGGTATCCAATATTGTTTCTGCAGCCAAGAAACAAGGAACGATTAGAGTCTGTGTCGATTACCGCGACTTGAACAAGGCTTGTCCAAAAGACAACTACCCAACTCCATTCATCGACCAGATCATCGATAACTGTGCTGGGAGTGTCATGTTCTCATTCATGGATGGATTTTCTGGCTATAATCAGATCGATATCCTCCCAGCCGACCAGCACAAAATGGCCTTTATCTGCCCTTGGGGGATTTTTGCAAATCGAAAGTTACCTTTTGGACTTAAAAATGCTGGGGAAACTTTCCAACGGGCGATGTCCTACGCATTTCACGACATCAAACATATTGTAGAACCATATCTTGATGATCTTCCCGCTCACTCTTGGACCTGGGAAGACCATCCAGACCACTTAAGTGCCATTTTCGAAAGGTGTCGTCGCTACAATATACATTTGAACCCGCATAAGTGCGTCTTTTGTGTAGAATCCGGAAAACTGTTGGGATTCATAGTCTCCAAAAGTGGGATTCGATTAGATCCTGCGAAGGTAGAAGCTATCTTAGCCATGCCTTCACCCACCAACATTCCAGAACTTCAATGTTTGCAAGGGCATGCAAAATTTCTACGTCGTTTCATCTGCAATCTTTCCGAGATAACAAAAGGCTACATGAGGCTTCTCAAGAAGAACGTTCCCTTTATCTGGGATGATGAAGCCCAACGCTCCTTTGAAAATCTAAAGGTAGCCTTAACCAAAGATCCTGTGATCCAACCCCCCGATTACACATGGGACTACATTCTTTATCTCGTAGCTTCGACTTCCACCATCGGTATGGTGCTAGTCCAGGAAGACCAAAACGGCATAGAACATGTGGTATACTATCTTAGTAAGAGTCTTCTCGACTCCGAAACTCGTTATTCACATGTTGAAAAACTGGCTCTGGCAACAGTATTTGCTGTCCAGAGATTTCGTCATTACATTCTACTCCGTCGGACCACTGTTATAGCCGATTTCAATCCAATGTATTATATCCTCACACATCAAGTGCTTGGGGGCAAATATTCTCGTTGGATCGTCATCCTTCAGGAGTTTGACTTGGAATTTGTCAAAGCCAAGTCCAAGAAGTCTTTGGTCTTTGCAGAGTTGATTTGTACCTTGCCCCGTGCTACCGAGCAATCCGAGCCCATCGATTCTCTTACTGATGAATCATTGTTCCTCATTAGCACGTCTGATCCATGGTACGGGGATATTCTATTATATCTCCAAACCCAACGCTTCCGCCCCGACCTCACTCGCGATGAACGGCGACGCATCCGACATCACGCAAAATACTACCTCATAGTCAACGATACTCTTTATCGACGTGGTGTCGACACCGTTCTTCGACTCTGTTTGACCTTAGATGAGGTGGAACGCGTTCTTAATGACTGCCACGCTGGAGCATGTGGTGGTCATCTCTCTGGGATGGCTACGGCCCAGAAAATACTGCGAGCAGGATACTTCTGGCCCTCAATTTTCAAAGACTGCATTGAAACAGTCAAGAAGTGTCCGCCATGTCAATTCTTTCATAGCAAAACACGCTTGCATCCTGCTCCACTCCATCCTGTTATTTCCGTCGGCCCTTTTTCCAAATGGGGCATAGATTTCATGCACTGTAAGCCCACTTCAGCCGGGGGGCATAGCTATGTCATAGTAGCTGTCGACTATTTCACAAAATGGGATGAAGCGATGCCTACGTATGCTAAGGACGGAAAAACAGCAGCGCAATTCATATTCAACCATATTGTAGCTAGATTTGGTGTCCCACAATCCATTGTGACCGATCATGGCTCCCATTTCAGGAACCATATGATCGAAGAACTAAGTGCCAAGCTGGGTTTTCGCCATGAAAACTCAACCCCGTATTATCCACAAGCTAATGGCCAAGTTGAAGCCATTAACAAAGTCCTGAAACGAATGATTCAGCGTATTGTGGGTACCCAGAAATCCAACTGGCACTCAGCTCTATTCTCAGCACTATGGGCATACCGAAGCTCAGTGAAAAGTGCTACTGGGTTTACACCATTCCAACTGGTGTATGGCCTAGAAGCCATTTTTCCGATTGAATGTGAAATTCCATCACTCAAGATAGCCATAGAGCTGCTTCCCCACACCACTTCCGAAGAGGAACGGTTTCTATACCTAGACAAGCTAGATGAAACCCGCCGCGACGCTGCTTTAGCTAATGAAGCTCATAAAAAACGTGTCAAAGCTCAATATGACAAATCCATTCAACCTCAGATCTTCAATGAAGGTGACCTCGTACTTACATATGATCAAATGCACGATAAGCTTGGAAAAGGAAAACTTGAATCTATGTGGTACGACCCCTTTGTTGTAAAACGTGTCTTGGAAAAAGGAGCCTATGAACTAATCGATTGTGATGGTACGCCATTGGCATGACCCCGCAATGGGCTATACCTCAAACGCTTCTACGTGTAAGGTTTCCCAATGCGGGTTACTTGTTGTACATAATGTACTTAGTTTACTTTTACTCATTTTTTGGTGTGCGCGTGGACCTCATGTATCCACTCTTACTTTGACTCGTGATTTTATGAGCAGATGTCTGCCTACTTCGGATTCGCCGATGGTGCAAGCCAACATACCCGGAATCTCGCTTCCGCAGCATGGGTAATCTATTCCCCCACTGGCGAGTTGATTTCTTCAGGAGCCAATTGTTTAGGTCCTGCAACCAACAATATCGCGGAGTACCATGCAG
This sequence comes from Larix kaempferi, assembly GCA_027924585.1. Lineage (NCBI taxonomy): Eukaryota > Viridiplantae > Streptophyta > Pinopsida > Pinales > Pinaceae > Larix > Larix kaempferi. The sequence continues at coordinate 8,712,629 of BSBM01001409.1, read as the reverse complement.
TCATTGGTCTCTTGACGAAGGTTGCTTCACTCGGAGTTGACTCCCTATCAGTCTTTTTAGACTCCCAGCTCATGGTTTCTCATCTGAACCGTGTTTACACAGTTCGCGATCCTATACTACTTCGTTTGTTTCGGAGAGTACGCCTCTTGGAACGATCATTTCATTTCATTTCATATCAACACGTATCGAGAGAATTCAATTGTATAGCTGACTCATTAGTTAATTACATTTTGGATTGGCATCTTGCCCATACATAAACACATCATAAAAAATAAAATGCACCAGCCATTGTAAATAAATAGATCATGAAAATAGGTCCATATCACTGTATATATGAGTGTTTTTCCAAATACATAGAGTTTGTGTCAAAGACAAAATTTGGGACCAAATCCCATACAAAAATTTGGCTCTCAAAGCCTACATATCGTATACATGCCGAAAAAAACAAAAAGACTATCTATCGAGATCTGGGAGATCTATCATGTCCCTCGTCAGATTCCTCACGCTGCTGGTGATAGCACACTACAGCTCGAGCCACCCTACGAAGAAGTCGACCAATACGACGAGGCACACCTACAGTATGTCGCTGGAGGTGTAAAGGGACGTCATCCATCCTCATAGCAGGGATACCATGATTCAAGCCCTGTAAGTTCCTCTCTATATCCCGGACACCTCCTGCCTCGTCTTCGTCCTCCTCCTCGTCTGGAACGGCTTGGTGATCAACACCACCGCGACGTAATGGCGAGTACCTAGCCGGTCTCTGTGGGCCTCGATCTGCAACATGCACACGAACATACATTAGAAGTCTTTTACACATTCTAAAAAGCAATAAAAATTATATATTCAAAAAGGAAAAAATGTATATCCATGAAGGTCATACCTGAGTTGTCCCAATCTTCATCCTCTGGCAGTGCCAAGTTGATGTCCTCGCGGAAGTCCACCCCTACATAGGGGTAGTCATCGATCATCACTATCTGCTCCTCAAGCCAGGAGAAGAAATCCTCACCAAACGCCAAGCGTTGAGGTCCCCCAAGATGCCCTGCATAATCACTCCATCGAGCCATCCATGGCTCGGTAGGTGGACGGCGGGGCATAGATATCTGTGGACGTAGCAATGGCACCCTCGCCAAAAAGAAGGTGACTAGGATACTCCCATAACCAAATTGGGAATTCTCTCCAACTCTACACTTGTGCACTTGTTCTTTGAGATTGGTCAACACCGCCTTACACCAGTTAAATACTGTTCCCGCCATACAATCCACTGCCAGGTTCATCTGTGTACGGGACGCCTGATGCGGACCCACACTCCCTGCTGCACATGTGATGGTGAAAAAAACAGTTTTTAAAGGAAGTTCTGTAACATCTTTTATGACCACTTTGCCGCTTTTCTTGCTCGAACCCTGATGGCAGTACCGAGCAATCAGAGCATCTGTGCTCGTCTCTGAGGCTGTGTATCTAGTAAAGTTCACCCGGGCCCCTCTTTTCGAGAGGCCCGTGAGGAAATAAATATCCTCAAGCTGAATTTCGAGAACATGCTCTCCCACTCGGAATGCTTGAATCTCAGGGTCCCACAATTGAATAAGATGAGTAAGAAGTTTGGCTTGCTGACGGATGCCTTTGGTCTTGAAAAATTTCAACAAGCCACACTCCCGCAACGCGGTCACGGTCGGTAGGTCATTTTCGGCCGCCAAATCATCTACTTCATGCTCTCTTTCTTTCCAACTGACCATTTTGATCCAAACGAGTTGCAAACTCCTGCAAAAGGTCAGGGGAAACATTTAGTAACTATTTAACAACTTGGTTTCAGCAAAAAATTTAAGAAAAATCAAATTTTTCATCTTGATTTTTGCCTTCATCGCGCCTGGGGCAGATCTTACCGCGCGGTACTGTACAGTACCGCGTTTTGGTTTAAAGACACAGCGAGGTACTGTCAATCAGTACCGCGTTTCCCGATATACCCCCCCCCCCCCCCCGCGGTACTGTGAAGGGCGATTTTTTCCCAATAGGGCTTGCCCAAAAAATTAAATTTTCTTACTGAAAGCAATTTATTCCTACATCAAATGAAAGAGAAGCTTGAGAGCTCTTACCTGGCACAGGCAGTTGTTGAAATGGTGTCCTGAAACTCCCGATATGGATCCTTGAAGTTTTGCTCCTCAAAAGGGTAAAATATCCTCTTTGGGTAAAAACACAAATGAAATGGTAACTTTCTACTTTTAACCATCCTTTTATATCTTTTTCAACTATTTTTTACTTATTATTTTTATATGGTTAAAATGAAACCCATTTCACATTGCTAATATCTGGTTTTGTGAGCACTTTATTGACAGGATCTCCTTCAAAAAGCGATATGTTCACATTGGCGTTTATCCATCGTTTGACCTTCATTTTGAGCCCACTTTATCTTTTTCGTGCTCTGGATTAAAACTTGAAAAAGATTCCAAGCGCTTTTACACCCGTGTCGTGCTTGTCAAACTCAAGTAAATGGTGTCGAGTTCGGTCAGCTTTACTCATGCTCATTAAAACGATGAGGAAAGTATTATCCTGGTTGTATTTTATTCTCTTTTCGGACCAGAATAATTAAAACATTACGAAAAAGACCATAGGAGTCCATAGTTAAGCTCTTTTCAGACTCCCTAAAGTTGAAAAGATTGCCAAGTGATCTTGACTCTTTCACACTTGTAAAAGTATTTGAAAGGTCGTCTATTCGGTGATAGGTTACCCCTTTTCGGCCCGTCTAGACTATTTACGAGAAAGGTATACCTCAGTCAATCTTGACTGGGAGAGTTCTCTCGGGAATTGTTTTACACTTTTTTGGGATCGAGGGACTAAATTTACGAAAAAGTACATTGTGGAGTTTCCTTTAAGTTTTTCAGGCTCTCTAAATATGAAAAACTACCGAGTTTCCCTTCCTTGGACTCGTTAAAATTTAACATCGAAGGGCCCACTTTGGGACGAACCCCTCCTTTCTCAGGTTCGTAAAACATGTGAGATTGGAATCATCTATGAGATGAGCTACACCGAGCATCTGTTATCCTCTTCAAGCTCGAAAAACAACAAAGAGGTACTCATCTATCATGTCGGGGGAATATGGGGAACAAGTCAAGTTTATTTTTGGGAGCTTGTCAGTCGTTACCTTTGAACATGGCATGTGTCTATCTCTTGTCTATATTGGGTATCTATTTTTCACTGAGTTATGGTCATCATCCTGAGTCGTCTCCTTGGCCACGAGCCTACTCATTCGGTGTCTATCCTCTGCTTATGATAATCCCTGCTGCCAAGTCCTATTACATGCCGTTACATGTTCAAAGGGCTGCAGTGTTCAAAGTCGTTCATTGTGTCAGACCTCCGCTGTGTCAGTACATACTCCATTGTTTCATCTTCTTATACCATCTTTTCGTTCCGATTTCGTGTCGATGATGTGGGAAACATTATGGCCCACCTTCGACGAGTCTATTCCCGTCGACGCCAAATCACTATCCGGGAATTGGACTTAGAGATCAACCATTAGTACCTTGGTACCTGCATGCCTCAATGGCAGGTTTCCTCATGTTTGACAGTAGGTTTACATCACTGGCCTCTGATCGAACAATCTCTCGAATGCTCGACATCAACTCATCTATTCGCATTACATTGAGATGTACTTCAGATACCTTGGGGATCATTGTCATCATTGGTGATTTCCCTCGCATTTGTTAACGGTTCACATCATTGATCGATAATCAAATGGTTTCTACCATGTTCGACTTCAACACTTTGTAATCACATGGCTAGATTCATATCAGTTACGATTGGGTAGAAGACCCTGGGTTCACCTTTGTATCTTCATTTGCGTCTAGGTTGCGATGGAGATGTCCTTTGTATTGTCACACAGATCCACTTTTTGTATTGGTCGTGGCTATGTTATTAATGTCTCATGGATCTACGCTTGTTCATAGTAGCCATGATTTGTCCACAGTCTATATCATCTCAAGTACTCATGGATCTGTAATGTATTGGTTCGCAGCCATGCTTTGAGTCATTTGTTTCTGAGCATGGGGATGCCCGCCTTAGTGGTATATCTAACACTTTGTTTCTGTTTCAGCTCCTTGTTGCTCTCCTCGATGCTATCTCTACACACTATATTTGTAAATTCTTTCGGCCATCAGTCCCTTCTGACCTCACACTTTAGGGGGCATCTGTTATACCTCTATATTCCATAGTGTCGCATCTCCACCACAAAAAGAGCCGACGACATTTCCCCTACTGCCTGAATCACCCAGAAGATAAGTAATCCTTGAAGGTAAATCCACCCTGTCAAGAATTAACCCAGCTGAGACTTTATTTACCCTAACTACCGCACCTTGCTCAGTTATAGGTGCGCGGTAGTCCGTACTACCGCGTTATGCTTTGTCTTTGACATGCAGTACTACTGCGTTATGCTCAGATTGCTGGGCGCGGGTACTCTTTTTATAGCCTTTTTGCCATGGCTTGTGGTATTTTGGATTTTCGAGAGATATTGGAGGATTGGGGTCCTTGATTCGATGCTAACTCATTTTCTGTGATTAGCAACCCTGATCCACTAAGTTCTCCCAAGATCCACCTATCTCTCTTGTTGGTTAACCCTACCATACACTATAAAAGAGAGGCATTCCATGGGAAAAGGGGAGGACTCTTAGAAGTACCAAACTTATGATCTTGCAGCATTGTGGAGATAGCTAGAGGAGGAAGTACTTGGAGCTAGAGGATTAGCTTCGACATCAATCAACCTTTGTAAGCATTCTTCAAGTTTGTAATAAAGATAACTTGTCTTGTTTTTCCCATTTCATGTGTATTGTGCAAGTCTTTAGCATGAAATGTATCTAGTCTAGTTTTGAATCTAATCTTTACTTCAAGGTATTTGGAAGCTTGTGTGCTTGTTCCTTGTTTGATCTCAACAGGTTCTTCATTGGAACTTCGGATCAAGATCTAGAAGCGGGACAAACGTCAGAGTGAAAGGTGAGTCATATCTTTCATTGTTTATGAATGCATATAATCTTGTTGTGAAAGTTAGTTCAGGAAATTCAAGGTAGCATTTGTTTTGTTTTGTTCTTACCTTAGAGTCAGTTAGGAATCTGCTTTAAGTTAAGAGAATTTTGACTTATCCGTAGGGAAAAATTCTACCAACAAGTATACCAATGGAATGACTGCGACGAGTGGCTAATAGACAAATAATAGAGACCAGGAAAGACACAGTGTCGTTCTGTTTTCACAAACCAAGTGCGACAAGTGAGATCTAAGTTCTGAAATGGATCAGATCTCCAAGCAATGAACCATGAAATGGTTTGGAAATGAGTGGTATAAACTCAGAGGAAGCAGATCAGAGTCTTTGATGTGAAGATCTGATGGTGAATATCGACTTAAGAAGCAAGTGACAAATAAATGGCTTGTGTCAAGCAATCAACTGAAAATGACTCCCAGATTGACAACTATGAAGAAAAAATGAACTTTCCCCAGTATGGTCGCCAGATTTGTTTCGCGGACAATCTACTGAGAGCGGACTCAAGGCTTGATCTCCCTAGCTTAACGTAAGTCTAGAACAAATAGGATAGAACATAAAATACTTTCCTAGATCTTATAGAAGTACAAATGTAAGGGTAGATTGCTTACCTTATATTTGTAGATCCCTCTCTCCTTCGTTGATCCAATGCTCCAGTGCTGCCAGATTGTGAGTAGCTAAACCCTGTTGAACATGTAACATACCACAGAAGTGAAAGCATATATCTCATATGACATATCTAAGTTAACAATTAAGGAGGAAAACTCTAAACATTATCGAAGAGACAACATTTATGGAAATCAATTATATTAACTGTATTGAAGAGTGGAGAAGTACAATAGAAAAAAGGATTACAACCATTGCTGCAACGCTGCAAGATCCTTCCGACAAGCCATGCCAAAGTTCCTAGAGAGAAGTGAACATTCCCCAAGCTAGAGTATTAGATTTATTGGTCCTGATTTCACCAGCATAAGAATACCATAGACTTCCTCCCCTTAGAATGGGAGTGAGCTTCATTTAAATAGGACTAAGTGGATAGGATATGGATAGGATAGGTTGAGATATGATAGGAGAGACTTAAGGGATCTTCCCAAGGTGTTAGGAATCAATTTCCAACTCTCCCAAGAGGTCATGGATAAGGTCCCAAGTCAGAAAGTTTCGAGAAGGAGCTCGAAGAAGCTATTTTTTCCATCTAACTGACTTCGTCACACCCTGTAATGGAGCAAGGTGCGACGTCGCATGTTGCAGGAGTGCAACCTGCGACAACCTCTCAAAACCTAGTACAAAATAGGTACAAATCCTTCTAGGTCAATCACTTAATCAAGGTAACTCCATAGTTGTATACACTAAATCTCATGATGGGAAGATTTTAGGTGTAACAAAGATCTAAGAGCTAAAAGGATCAAAGTTTATGGAGATGCAGAGCTAATAATCCAATAGGTGAATGGAAATTATGAGACTAGACATCCCAAAATGAGGGCTTACAGAAATGTTGTTTGGGACATGTTTGATAATTTCTTCACAGAGCATGATTTTTCTTTCATTCCTAGAGAGAAAAAAATAGTAACAGACATTTTGGCCAGCTCTGCTAGAATATTTCAACTCCCTTCTTATCCTACCAAATATTACATGATCAATATAAGGCATAAACCCTCTATTCCAAACAATACCAAATATTGGAAAATATTTGAAGATGATCAACAGATCAAGAAATTCCTAGATATGACTGAGGAATTTTCCAACAACCAGATTGATCAAGAGAATTGCTCATGTGATGAATGGGAGCCTGATCTACCAGATCTCCTAACCACTTTGGGAGATAAATATATCCTGCAACTGAAGATAAATTATATACCCAAAGGATTGATTCCATTGGATAAAACATTTTGATGAAAATGATGTGGCTAAAAATCACAAGGTTGCTCCAAACTACAGTGAAGTGGAAGACTGTAACATTGGGAATGATGAAGAGCCCAAAATTGTCAAACTGTCAGAGTATTTAACCCCAGGAATTAAATATGACTATGTGGATTTAATGAGAAATTTTTCCTATGTGTTTGCATGGTGCTATGAATACTTGAAAGAATATGACACTACTATCATTCAACATACCATACCAGTCAAGACAGGGGAGAAACCATTTAGACAAAAACTAAGAAGGATGAATCCTATGCTGCTCCCACTGATAGAAAAAGAGGTGAAGAGGTTGTATGAAGACAAAATCATAGTCTCCTTAAGGTTTTCAAAGCGGGTAGCTAACATAGTCCCAGTGAGGAAGAAAAATGGAGAAATCAGACTGTGTGTTGACTTTAGAAATATGAATCAAGTGTCCCTAAAGGACAACTACCCCCTACCCAAAATGGACCACATTTTACAGAAGGTTGTAGGAGAAGCAAGAATGTCCATGTTGGATGGATTTTCAGGGTACAATCATGTTAAGGTGCAACCAGAAGACCAAGGAAAGACACCCTTTACCACTCCTTGGGGGAGCTTCATGTATGCAAAGATGCCTTTTGGTCTATTGAATGAAGGAGATACCTTCCAAAGAGCTATGGACATAGGTTTTGCAGAAGAGAAATACAAATTTGTTGTCATATACATGCATGACATCACTGTGTATTCTATGCCTGATACAAAGAATTTGAAACATTTGCATCAAGTGTTTTCCAAATACTGAAAATTTGGAATCTCTTTGAACCCCAAAAATTCAAAATTTTCCATGCAAGATGGAAAGCTACTAGGTCACATAATATCTAAATATGGGATCAAAATTGACCTAGAAAAAGATGAAACAATACAAAAAATTGAACTCCCTAGGAGTAAAAAAGAGGTTCAGTCCTTTCTAGGCACAGTGAATTTCTTAAGAAGGTTCATCCCCAATTTTGCAGAGATCATGAGTTCAATCACAAACATGCTTAAGAAGGACACTCAGATTAGGTGGACCACTGAATCCAAACAAGCACTTGGAGACATAAAAAGGGCAATTGTTGAAGCACCTGTACAAATCAACCCTGATTTTGAAAAATAGTTTCTTATGTTTTCGTTTTTCCTCTGAGCATTCCATAGCTGGAGTGATTTTACAGAAAAATTAGGAAGGAGATGAGTATCCCATAGATTTCTTAAGCAAAGATCTCAGAGATGTTGAGGTCAATTAAAACATCATGGAGAAGCAAGCATATGCCATGATTAAAACTTTGAAAGATTTCAGAGTTTATGTTCTGCATTCCCGTGTTGTTGCTTATGTTCCTAATGTTGTTGTGAAAGATATATTGACACAACCTGATCCAGAGGGTAGAAGGGCTAAGTGGATAGCCATGCTCTTGGAATATGACTTGGATATCAAACCTACAAATATTATCAAAGGACAAGGACTGTCCGGGCTCATGGATGAATCAAATTGGGATTCACTAAGTGTGAACTTGATTTCACACATGTTGGAAGAAACTTCCCAAGACACACTGTTACAGGTATCAAACAAATTCTTGTATTCTCCTTGGTATTCTGATGTTATATATGTTTTGCAGAACTTACAAGCACCGCATGAGATGGGTAAAAGCAAAGCTAGGTCAACCAAGATGAAGGATGAAAATTTTTGCATGTTGAATGGTTTCCTTTATTGGAAAGAACTTGGAGGTGTTCTACTTAACTGTATAGTGGAAGATGAAGCCAAAGTGACCTTAAAATAATTTCACAAAGGTGTTTGTGGGGGGCATCATTACTGGAAGGCCACTGTCAAAAAAATTCTCAGGGCAGGGTTTTATTGGCCCACCATGTTCAAAGATGCATATAAGGAAATAGATACTTGCCATGAATGCTAAATCTTTGAAGGGAAGAGGAAGCTCGCATCCTTTCCTTTGAAACCAATCTCCATAGAAGCCCCTTTCCAGCAATGGGGGTTTGAATTCATTGCTGAAATTTTCCCCAAATCCTTTGGACAACATAGGTGGATATTGACTGCCACTGATTATTTCACTAAATGGATTAAGGAAATACCAACTGGGAAAGCCATAGACACAGTCATTATCAAATTTCTAGAGGAACATATCATGTCTAGGTTTGGTTTCCCTGTTAAAATAATCACTGACAATGCTCAAGCCTTCAAATCTAAGAAAATGGTCAAATTCTGTGACAAATTCCACATAAAATTTGGCCATTCTACTGCTTATTACCCCCATGTAAATGGAATAGTTGAATCATACAACAAAATTCTGGTTAGGATCATCAAGAAGCTACTACAAGAAAACAAAAGGGTTTGGCACACCAAGTTGACCTTTGCTCTGTGGGATGATAGGATCACCTCTAAAAGATCCATTGGAACTTCTCCTTTAAAATTAGTATATGGAACAGAAGTGATATGTCCTGATTCCCTCAGAAGGCTTGCAATGAGTCTTCTACAGGAGCAAGAAGAAGAGCCAAACCCTGAGCTAAGGAGAACTAACCAACTGCTTGAGATACAGGAAGTTAGAGATAGAGTACATGTTGCAGCTATGCTAGCTCAAGATAGGGTTAAAAATACTTTTGACAGAAAGACCAAGGCCGATGATTTCCAAGTGGGAGATATGGTATTGAAATGGGATGCTAGAAGATAATACCAAGGCCAAAAGTTTGATAACCTCTGGAAAGGGCCCTATACAGTCATTGCCCGCCATGGAAACAACGTTTTCTTCTTGCGGGATGGGGATGATGAACCAGTTGGGAAGAGACCCGTCAATGGGAATTTCCTAAAGCATTATCTCCAATTCAAAACAAGCCCATTAGCCCGTCCTCGCTATAAATTACCATTTTGTTTTAGCTTTGTTTGAGTCCTGTTTTACAAAAAGGAAAAAAGAAAAAAGAAAAGGGAAACTAGTCTATTGTTCTTGCTACCTCACATGGAGGATAACATCCCCGATTGGAGCCATTGTTAACACCACTATCAATGTTCCCACCAAAGGAAGAAAGGGAACCCCCATACCGAAACCCCATGCACTCCCATTGACCTCTTACGCCACAGAAAGAGTCAAAAAACCCAAAAATGGCTAAGTGTCAAGCAAATACAAGCCGAACGATCAAGCCGCATTAAGAAAAATGAGAAAGAATAAGGTTGTTGGGGTTCTTCATCAATCCAAATGGGTTGAACGCTCCATATCAAGCTAAGGGAAATCAATGGTGGAGGAAGGATTTTGTTGGGAAAACTTGCGCATTGGATAAATCCATGAAATCCAAAGTGCAGGTTCCGCATATGATCAAAGATCAATGGACAAGGTGGGCTGCGAAATAATCAACAGCCTGCATGATAAACCCAACTGTGCGTTGGCTTAGCATAGCTGTTGAGTGAAACCATTGCTGTGAGTGATCCTGTTTAGTTCCTCCTTAGTGGATACACAACCCAGCTCGGGGGTGATCTCTCAACTGAAAGAATATAGGCTTGATAGAGATCTATGGTTGGGTGGAATGTTGCTCTCACATAGCGAGTTGTTTGGACATCTACAATTCAAGATAAGTATTCTTGTGGTTGAGTTGTGTTAATTCTATGTTCTGCAATGTTTTAATTAATGAATATTGTTTATATGTTGAATGCATGATGAAACTGTGTGAATATATAGTGTTTAATACCGCTGTGCTTGCTGAGTATGAATATGTATACACAAGTTTTTATTTGTCCATGCATTTCTTAGTAGTGAATGGTGTTGAGATTGTCAATAAGCCCGGTATGTTTGGTCATGTTCACTCCCTTGCATCGGATTGACGAGAGGGGACGTGATAGAGTGGTATCAGAGCCCATGTTGCGGCATTGGGGCTGCTTGGGCCAAAGTCTGAGTTTGTAGGCGGATATCAAAGTGTTTTTAACATAGTATTGATGAATTTTGGGTGGAATTTTGATTTGGAAAATGGAAGAATCAGAGTTCTCAGGTGTGGCAGAGAATCACACCATTGCATAGATCTCACCATAAGATTTCCAATGGTACCACACTTTCCTTATTTGGCTAAGGGATGAGGGAGATATGAGCCCCGTGAGTTGCACAGGTTGCGTGGAAGGTGCACAGGTTGCACAAGTTGCACGGAAGGTGCACAGGTTGCGCAGGAGTTGCATAGGTTGCATAGGAGTTGCACATGTTGTGCAAGAGTTGCACAGGTTGTGTAGTTGGAATTGCGGAGTTGCACAGGTTGTGCAATCCGAATTGCGGAGTTGCATAGGTTGTGCAGTTGGAATTGCGTAGTTGCACAGGTTGTGCAGTTGGAATTGCGGAGTTGCACAGGTTGTGCAGTTGGAATTGCGGAGTTGCATAGGTTATGCAGTTGGAATTGCGGAGTTGCACAGGTTGTGCAGTCCGAATTGCGGAGTTGCACAGGTTGTACAGTTGGAATTGCGGAGTTGCACAGGTTGTGCAGTCCGAATTGCGGAGTTGCACAGGTTGTGTAGTTGGAATTGCGGAGTTGCACAGGTTTTGCAGTCCGAATTGTGGAGTTGCACAGGTTGTGCAGTTGGAATTGCGGAGTTGCATAGGTTTTGCAGTCTGAATTGCGGAGTTGCACAGGTTGTGCAGTTGGAATTGTGGATTTGCACAGGTTGTGTAGTCCGAATTGTGGAGTTTCATAGGTTGTGCAGTTGGAATTGTTGATTCGCATAGGTTGTGTAGTCTGAATTGCGGAGTTGCATAGGTTGTGTAGTCCGAATTGCGGAGTTGGACAGGTTGTGCAGTCCGAATTGTGGAGTTGCATAGGTTATGCAGTTGGAATTGCGGAGTTGCAAAGGTTGTGCAGTCTGAATTGAGGAGTTGCACAGGTTGTGCAGTCTGAATTGCGGAGTTGCACAGGTTGTGCAGCTGGAATTGCGGAGTTGCATAGGTTGTGCAGTCCGAATTGTGGAGTTGCACAGGTTGTGCAGTCCGAATTGCAGAGTTGCATAAGTTGTGCAATTGGAATTGCAGATTTGCACAGGTTGTGCAGTCCGAATTGCGGAGTTACATAGGTTATGCAGTTCAAATTGCGGAGTTGCACAAGTTGTGCAATCCAAATTGTGGAGTTGCATAGGTTGTGCAGTTGGAATTGTGGAGTTGCACATGTTGTGCAGTTGGAATTGCGGAGTTGCACAGGTTGTGCAGTGGGAATTGCAGAGTTGCACAGGTTATGCAGTCCGAATTGAGGAGTTTCACAGGTTGTGCAGTCCGAATTGCGGAGTTGAACAGGTTGTGTAGTTGGAATTGTAGAGTTGCACAGATTGTGCAGTTGGAATTGCGGAGTTGCACATGTAATGCAGTTCGAATTGCAGAGTTGCACAGGTTGTGCAGTCTGAATTGAGGAATTGCACAGGTTGTGTTGTTGGAATTGCGGAGTTGCATAGGTTGTGCAGTTTGAATTGAGGAGTTGCACAGGTTGTGCAGTTGGAATTGTGGAGTTCCAAAAAAAGGGGGGGGGCTAAATATGAAAAGTGGTCAAACCCATAAATTTATAGAAGATGAATGGTGCATCGAAACATAGATCCGCGAGTTGCTGAATGTTCCTTGTTGTATGTACTAACTTCACCCAGTAGAAAAGTTTTCATGATTCCTTCTAGGTTTACTTCTACAGGTGGCTGAAGTTGCCAGTTAAGGATATTTTACAACTGTGTAAATATGTGCAGAATTGTGGAGAAAGTTGTTGATTTTGGAGTAATGCAATTCCCACACCCAATGTCGGAATGGAGCGTAGGGATAGGCATTGGAAAGCTTATCCAACAGGGAACAATGGTGCATAGTTAGAAATAGAATGGGGTTATCATGCACCATAGATATTTAGAGCAGAAAAGCATTAGTAAGTGTTTTGACAAATTGTTGACAAATGGGCAATTTCCAGAATTGCATGAATGGGCAAAAGAAATGAATGCATAATGGCTATGTGAATTATTCCACGGGTTAATTCTATTAAAATATTAATTGTTTATGTTTCTATAAGCATTCCTAATGTCTAACAAATATTTTCATAATCCACAGTGTTTGCAGTTCATAAGATTTAATAGTGTAGCAGAGGCAGCCTATAGGAAAAATGTGTAAGTTTAAAACCTTAACAGTGAAGTACAAACATATATCGATTCTTAAGCATTAACAGAAAATACACAATGGCACACACATTACACAGAGATTTTCACCTGGAAACCCTTAACCGGGAAAAAACCAGCAAAACTTAGAGCCGCATAGCTCCTTTTTCATTATATGTTTATTTTACATGTACAATACAATAAATGGTATTCTGCAGCATCTAAAACCCTAATTCGTTTACCCCGAATTAGGTTACAACCCTAATTCCTTTTACCGGAATTAGATAGAGTACAATGGGTCGAAAATCGCGAAAAAGCAAAAAAGCAACCCAAAAAATTTTGCGCTCCGCGCGGACTCCGGGGGCCTAACGGTCCGAAACGAAGGGGATGGGCCCTGTCGGGCTACCCTCCCCTCTAAACCCCCCCCTCCGGATCGTGTTGTACACGCAGCGACCATGTGAAGAGATATAACATACCCAACATTCTCCCACTTGTTGTTCTCTTCACATACAGGAGAAATTTATGACTTCAACAATTCAGGGCAACAATGCCCATGTTCTCTTTACACCAAGAGAACTTCTGAGTACTCACAGACTTTGTCAAAGAGTCTGCAACATTTACCAAAGTGTCAACCTTCTCCAGCAACACTTTGTTTTGTTCAACCATGTCTCTGACGAAATGGTACTGCACATCAATGTGCTTTGTCCTTGAGTGATAAGCAGGGTTCTTTGCTAGAAATATTGCACTTGAGCTATCACAGCCAATCTTTACTGCATTCTGAACAAAACCAATACCTGAACACAATCTTTGCAACCATACAGCTTCCTTACTTGCATGGGTAGCTGCCATGTATTTAGCTTCTGTAGTTGAGAGTGCAACTACAGCTTGTCTTCTACTCATCCAACTGATTGCTCCTCCAAATAGATTAAAAACGTAGCCACTTGTAGATCTTCTGTGATCAAGATCTCCAGCCCAGTCAGCATCAGCAAATCCTTGTATATTTATCTCTCTGTTTAGACCGGGTCTTCCTTGGTAGCAGATTGCAGAATCTGTAGTGCCACGCAAATACCTGAAGACCCTTTTTACTGCAGTCCAATGTTCCTTTCCTGGTTTTGACATGTATCTACTCAAAACTCCCACTGCATGGGCTATATCTGGTCTAGTACAGACCATGGCATACATCAGACTGCCAACTGCACTAGCATAGGGAACATGAGACATGTCCTCTACCTCTTCTTGTGTAGTGGGACACTATTTTGCAGATAACCTTACACCTATAGGAATGGGCACCTTCACTGGTTTGCTTTCCTGCATATTAAATCTCTTCAATATCGTTTCAACATATTTCCTCTGATTTAACCAGAGTTTCCTGTTTTCACGATCTCTTTTTATTTCCATGCCCAAAATGAAATTTGCAGCACCAAGATCTTTCATGTCAAATTCATATGACAACTGATTCTTGACATCCTTGATGATTTCTTGGTTGTTTCCAATTAGCAACATATCATCAACATACAATATTACATAAATAAAATGATCACCAATTAGCTTAAAATAAACACAGTGATCAGCTTTGCTTCTTGAGAAACCAAGTCCCAGTATATAAGTATCAAATTTTTGATACCACATTCTGGGAGATTGTTTCAAACCGTAGAGAGACTTTTTCAGCTTACAGACAAGCTCCTTTCTTCCTTTCACCACAAACCGTTCTGGTTGCTTCATATAGATCTCTTCATTAAGATTTCCATGTAGGAAAGCCGTCTTTACATCCATCTGTTCTACTTCAAGATCAAAAGCAGCAGAAATAGATAAAAGAAATCTAATAGAAGTCAATTTTGCAACAGGTGAAAAAATCTCACCAAAATCGATGCCCTCAATTTGGGAGTAACCTTTCGCAACTAGTCGAGCCTTGTACTTCTCCACTTTACCTGCTGCATTTAACTTTTTCTTGAATACCCATTTGCTTCCAATAGGCTTTCTTCCTTCTGGCAACTCAACCAGATCCCATGCCTCATTTTTTTCCCAAGGCATCCATTTCTTCTATCATGGCCTTCTTCCATAGTTTACTATCTTCTGAATCCATTGCCTCTTTAGCAGTTCTAGGATCACCATCAGTAAT